>WBZZ01006422.1:35000-75000 GCA_019918135.1 Paulinella micropora | reverse complement strand
GATTGTATGTGGACGTCTTTGTTGGAAAGGGTGGAGAAAGTAGGTCGACGTCATTCCACCACTGTAACCATTCCTTCGTAACCATGATCTAGGTACAGCTGCATGACAAGGGTTACTACTGTAACGGCTGCGCGTACAGTAAGGGCATCTGTTCAATGTGCGGCAAAAAAGTTCTGGATACCTCGTCGTTCAAGATGACCTCATGAGGATTGCAGTCCAATACATCCATCGTTACGGTGTTGTGAAGCTGTCAAATGGCACACAGGGTAACAGACCACTGGGGCATCGTTTCTTGTAAGATGCTTGCTAGTTTTGTAGGCTGTGGTAGCATATCAGCGACATTCAAGTGGCAACATTACCATGATCCCCACTGCTTCCCAGATCACCGGGCAGTGAAGTCATTTTTCTCAATCAATGTTTGATTAAATATGCAAAATATTTGAGTCGGTAGTCTCAATCATTGCAGTGATTAATATTCATTATTGTCCGTGCCTGACGATACAGCCGAGAACATTCAAGTGTCCAAGGCAGCATCCTGTGACCTGAACCGTTGCGATGATTCAGATTCAAATTTTAATAACCTGTAATGCCCCCAATGATAGCTCCTATAAAAGTCGAGTGTCGGCCGGCCGCCGCACATTACAGAGTGGCATTGAGTGTCGTTACTTGACTCTTATGCTTGGTCTGCCCGGGACCTCTCCCATTGTGACGACTAAGTGTCAGAGTAGCTGTTCCTGTTACATCTGGAATCGCTAACAAAAGTTGAACGGGGTTTGCTTTTGTAATGCCCCAAACGATAGCTCGTAAAAAGTCGGTAATACAACCAAACACAGTCCTCAAGAATGAGAATGATGTCTCGTTGTATTAGCTCAGTGAAGCCAAAAAAGGAAAACGGCAACAGACCAGGAATAAAATGGCATCAGGTCCAATCCGGACAAATAATACTGAAAAACAAGCTGGTGCACCTGTCACCAGGAAAAGGTATTTTTTACCGGCTATCCGGGGGGTGATGCCTACAGTACCCCCTCCCGATTTTATGACGGAAATAGCATTTTCGTCATACACCTTCTGATTTCTTTCTGCAAATAGTATGCGCTATGGAGTCATGCCACACAGCGCATCGACCCACGGATAGACGCTAAAAGACGATAAATATATCCTCATACGGCACGTCAAAGCGGATTCTCTAGCCTTTCTTGTAAATTTTGAACTCCTTCCCCTCAATTTCTTTTTTTTTTCTTTTTTCGGCAGTATGTCAAGAACAAACGTACTATTAATAAAAAAAATACAAGCAACGTGGTGCTGTAGTACGATTCCCCCTTTGATCTCCTTCTTCTTCTTATCATTATCATTATTATTATTATTATTCACAGGGAGATCGTAAGTACATTGTCTTTTTTAATGACATACCCTTGTATAAGGCGGATATCCTATGATATAGTATTAGGGGGCCAGTCCTAATAGCTATATCCGAAGTCGAGGTGTATGTACCCGACCCTGCGATATACCGACACAAGTAGAGACTCATGATTGACCGTGCTCAGGTACGACAGTATATAATCTATCGTAAAAAATAATTTAATGAAAGTTTCAGAGAACATTTCATTTTCGAGAACATCATCCCAGGACTTGGAAAGGGTCATACCCGGGAACACCATCGCTCAATACACTAGCGATCCCCGTATACGGTGTAGTATCATCGTCGATCGACCTTTCGCACTCGTATGTTGCGATCAAATGCCAAGTTATATCACCGAGTCTTTTTAATATTCATATTGATAACTGATGATGCATGATCAAATCATGATACGCCGTGGGCAATCAATCAGTTTATTTGAGACGCATAAAGAAAAATAGTTTCTTTGTCACTGCCTTCGTCGTCTGGCGCGGATTTCTTTACCTGGTGGAGGACCACCAACAAAAGTCATATCAAACTTTGACTGTTCGAGAATGTCCCAGATCTTATATTTAGGGATTCCGCCCAACGATAATTCAAAAGGGACATCAAGCACTCCTCTTGGCAGTGTCTGAATGGTCCACGCAGTGTAATCCTTGTCTCTGGGAGTAGTTGTATCATCCCATGTCTCGAGACTTTTTGCGTCTTTATATACTGGCAGATAATGTCTTGCCTTTGGAACCTCAACCGGGTCCATACTTCTCCAAAACTGGAGTATCGGTTGTACTATCTTTGCGGCTGATGATATTTTGAGTGTCCGTGTGACACGCATCTGTCGTGGGACCGCCACGACCCGCATCAAGTATAAGTCTGAGAGAGTGCCATCAGCGACATGTTGTTCCGCTGGTCTCATAAGATAGAAAACATTTTTCACCCATGCGATGGTTGCTATCGCATCGCCTTCCTTCCATCGCTCATGGACAATCTCAACGTTGCCCGCGTTTGGGTCAGTGTCCGTCCCCTCCTCCTCCTGGTGGACGTCCTTTGATCTCATCGACCTCATCGCCTTCCTCGGTTGGTCGTTGATAAGATCATTCCGCGCTCTCCTTAGCTGCGCCTCTGTGATCTTCTCCTTCTTTCCGCTATGCTCTCGCGGAGACTTGGACTGAGTCCCCACCGCGCTTATGCGGTCAGTCTTCTCCTTGCTGTCCACCTCACTCTCCTCCTTCTCAGCTATCGGTGCCCGATAAGCATCGTCTTGGTCTATGCCAGCCTCCTTGTGGATGGGCGGCACCTCTTTGAAATCATCCTTCATCCGTTTTAACGCCTCCTCAACGGATTCATCTTCCAGTAAGAAGGGATCATACTTAATCAGCCTTCTTACATTCACAATTTGCACCTTCCCTCTACCCCTGATCTTGTAATTCAGAGGTCCCGTCTGTTCCATAATCTGATAAGGTCCTTTCCAGTGAGTGAACAGCTTAGAGCTGACTCCCTTCGGGACTTGAGGATGGTACAATAGTACAATATCCCCGACCTGGAACTTGATCTGATCCAAGTGCGCTTGTCGCACCCCTTCAGCATCAGTCTTTCGGCGCTCCGCCTCTCTATGCGCCCTGACTATTTGTTCCGCCTCCATCTTCACTCTAAGAGTCATCCCAAACAACTCATCCGCATCCACCCAAGTGTCTTTTGGGTGAAGGAGCGAAGTCGGAATATCAGGCTCACGCCCATATACTAACTGATATGGCGAGATTGAGCTCTTCGAGCCTCCTAACGCCGTAGAGGGTAGACAGTTCATTGCAAACGCAAATGATGGTGCTGCCTCGACCCATGCTCTTTGATTCTCCTTCTTCGTGCAATACATCTTTAGCGAGGCTTTAAGGGGTCTGTGTACCCGCTCGATTTTCCCATTTGCTCGCGGGTTATAGGCAGTAACATATTGCGATTTCATCCCGTAATACTTAGATAGTTTGTCGATGACCTCGTTATTAAAGTCCGAGCCTCGATCAGAACATATCTTTCTTGGTACTCGGATCTGTGAGATGATCCTATCGATCAGCGCCTCGGCCGTCGTCTTGCCGGTAACGTCTTTGACAGGGATGATCCACACATAGTTGGTGGCTCTGTCAATAGCCGTAAGGAGGTATTTGTAACCATCCTTCGATTCTGGGAAAGGTCCCACATGATCAATGTGTATAAACTCAAACATCCCCGCATGAAGAGGAAATTCGCCAATCAGGCCGAAATTTGCCTTCAGTGGTGTTTTGTTTATCTTGCACGGGATGCATGCATCCACCGCCTGATCTATCTCCTCCTTCATCTTCTTCCACCAGAATCGCCTCGCTACGAACATGTGAGTTCGTTGTCGACCCGGATGCGCCAAAAGTGGGCATTGTGGGCTGCGACAAATATAAATCGTCTCAGACTCTCCGGTACCCAAAGGGTCCATTTGTCCGGCTGTGACGCATAGCGACCGTGAAGGCCCTTGTACCACAGTAGACCATCTCTCCATCCCATCTCCTTCATCTGATCTTTGATCGCTTTCGTCATCCGTAGCTCATCCGGGTTCTGATATAACTGTATCAGTTCTTTAAACTCCGGATCTTGAGCCTGTTGTTGCCTCCATGCGGTAGGCGAGGCTATATGGATAGTACCATCTTCTAGCCGTACCCCGATTCTTTCCGGGTCATCGTCTAGGTCACTTCTCCGCTCTTGAGGAGGCTCCGCATAAACTTCCTGCGTCTCCTCTTCCTCTCTTATGTTCGCCTTCGCATTCTCATATACCTCATAGGACCACTCAGCGTCCTCCTGGGTATGTAGCTCACAACATATCCCGTGATCCGGGCCTTGTGGACTGTACCGTAGACCTGTGCGGTCATATCGGACTCCACTCGCCATCTCCATCGCCTCAATGTGGCTGACCTCATACACCTTGTCAGTGGACAAGTCTTCCATCTCCACCGTGGACACCAACGCCGATACTTCTGAGTTAAACTCTAGCCTAGAGAGGCTATCAGCGACCACATTTCGCTTTCCCGGTAGATGGACCATTGTAAAATCGAAACAAGACAAGAACGCTTGCCACCGCGCCAGCCGTCCCGTCTGTTCATGATTCATCAACCATAACAGGTTATGATGATCAGTTCTGACAGTAAATTGAGGTCCTCCCCACAAATACTCTCTGAGCCTCTTGAGGGCCCATACTACCGCCAACGCCTCTCTTTACCTTGTGCAATAGTTTCTCTCCGCCACACACAACTTCCTACTAATAAACATGATTGGGCGTAATTTCTTCTCCTCATCCTCTTGTTGTAATACAGCCCAATCGCAAACTTAGATGCGTCTGTATCGACTACGAATTGTTTCGTAAAGTCGGGCATCGTTAACACCAGTCCTCCGTCTTTCGGGTCTTTGTAAATAAGATCTTTGAGCGCATGAAACGCTTGCAAAGCCTCTTCGTCCCACTTCTCAAATTCTCCAAAATCTATCATTTTCTCCAACTTAGCCCGTGTTGCACCCCAATCGGGTATAAACTGGCTATAGTATTGCGCCATCGCAAGGAATGAGTGCAATTCAGTGCGGTTCTTCGGTATCGGTCGATTCATAATCTCCTCCCTCTTCTCTTTGGATATCGAGACTCGATTATGGGAGATCTCGTACCCTAAGTATGTCACACTCGTCTTGGCAAGTTGACACTTCTTTAGATTGCACTTCAGGCCAAAAGCTCCGATGCGCCTGAATATATCGGACAAATGATCGATATGCTCCTCCATTGTGTTAGAGTATACGATAATGTCATCGATATAGCAAAATGCATATTCTCCCGCCTTCTGTCCCCGCCTTCTCATAAAGCCACCGTCAGACAAATCATCGTACTGACTGCTCAACATCTTCTACATCGCCTTCTGGAAAAGTCCTGGGGCTTGCTTGAGGCCCATCGGAAGCACTTTCCATTGGTATATTTCCATACCCACCACAAACGCCGTCAGCCATCTGGACTTTTCCTCCAGTGGTATCTGCCAGAAGCCATTCTTAAGGTCAATGACCGAATAGAATTTTGCATTCCGCAGTACTCTCCTTCCTTCTTCTAATGTCGGGAGAGGATTTCTCTCTTCCTCCAGCACCTTGTTAACACGAGCATAGTTAACTGTCAGGCGCCATTCTCCTCCTGGCTTCGGCACTATTCTCGGTTGTGATACTATTGGAGATGTTGATCTCCCAATAAAGTCCTCATTGAGCAGCTGTCTTGCTAGCTCCTCCGCTATCTTCGCCTCATGTATACTCAAATTCGCCCTTCGTGGTGCCGGTGACGGCTCCGCACCCGGTATTTTGTAAATAACCGCAGTGAAATCTTCAGGCTTGACACCACCTGCATGTGGAGGGTCAAAAATTTCCTTGTTCGCCTCTAATTTGGCTTTTAAAAGCTCCTTCTCCTTCTCCGTGCCTACTCCTTCTTCCAATATTTTCCGCGCCGCCTCTTGAAAATCTTCATCAGACATCTGCTTATGCTGCTTGAGGGGTTCTCTGTCCTCCTCCAAGCCTAAGTCCTCTTCCGAGACATCATCTGGGCCCGTCTTTTCATACGTGACCGTGTCTGGCTCATCATCTTTACCGAGCTCCACCAGCATGTTAATGAGTCTCGCGTATTGCAAAGGAGCTTTATGGGTGTAAAAACCATCAAAGCATGTGAATGCTTGCGGTATCAATTTCAACTTGTCGAGGTCTCTGAGCTTCCGCTTGTATGCACTGCTCTGCTCACGAGTTCCCATACGACAAGCCACCACTAGCTGTTGCTTGCGAGAGGGTACCGGTATAGGATGATCAATAAGCCGGTCCCTTATTTCCTGCGCCCATATCGCCTTCTCATTATATGGCAGGATAATAGTATACGGCTTATTATTTTCGAATAAAGTCCGTAAGCATTTCTTCACTTCAGACAGTGAACGCGGCCACGTGGGCTCGTCACCCCAGAAATCAGTAATAAAACTTTTAATAGTTTCTGGTGGAGTATCCGGGATTCGCCCCGTTCTCCTTGGTACAAACTCCTCCCTTTTTTCTTCTCCTACTTTCGCATGGAAACAGTATCCGTTAGTAATATGGACATCTGTTCCTACTCCTTCCGCGAATCTCGCCAACGACGGGCTTCTTTGTGTGACACATATAATCTCCTCCTTTCGCTTCTCGATTAAGTCATCAATAGACTTTTTGTCCCAATGGCATGTCGGAACTGTGACAGTGCACACTTGGGATTCCCAATTGTCGGTCCAGGACAGTTCATCCGGTCTTACGACATGGGGGTGAACGTACACCTCAAGTGCCTCATGTGCGATGGCCATCTTTTTGTGATCCGTCGCTAGACTCAGCTCATAAGCCTCATAAGAGTCAGTAGCGTTGAAGGGATCAATATCGTTCTCTTCTCCTCTTTTTACTCCATATATCACTCGCCGTGCGGCGCAATCAATCACAGCCCCCATCGTAGCCAATTGGTCATACGATAGTAATATTGACCCGTGGTAACCGGGGACGACATAAAGGTCCATACGGTATACTCGTGCGGATTTCAATTTAAAGGTCAGTGTGATGATTCCCGTGATATCCGTCCGGCTGCTCACTCCTTTGAGAGTGCCCGTTGACTTTTTCATATTTCCGTCCACCCAGTCCCGGTATCGATTAAAAAACTTCCTGCCGACAATATTAATATTCGCCATCGTATCATTACCAACTTTTAATATTGTCTTCAATGTTTCACAATAAAGTTCCGTATAACACAGAGCATCGGGCCTGTGTATATTGGCTGCGAGAACAAGAACTTTACGTTCCAAATTTTGGAGTCTTGTCTCTAAGTTTTTCAACTCCTCCTTCTTCTCCTCCTGCTTCACCTCATTAACATTTTTATTATTCTGCGGTACTGGTGCGTTTACTATTTGAGCGACATTGTCTTGTGGTACTTGAGTACACACACTGTCTTTTTGCTCGCCACCCGCCGCGACCGTAGACATTGAGTCTGTTCGTGGTTGTTTGCTTGGCCGAGGCGATACGTCTGCCATTGGCCTCCTCGCCTCCATCGCAAGTCTCGCCTTCCTATTTGCATCAGTTATCATTGGTAACCGTGCTGTATGAACGGGTATGAGACTACCTTGGGGCTGCAGTCTCTGTGTACCCACATCTTTGTATTCAGATTGAGGAAGCGTTGGCCCAGTCTGCACAACAGCATTAGAAAGCACTGTGACTTTAGGGTTAAACTTCACAGTCTTCTCCTTCCTCTCTTCTCCCCCCAGTCATTCCACCACCTCGAAACGATTACCTTGAGTAGTGTCCGGGTAGGATGACGTATCGGTCTCCGAGGCAGTGTTGTAGGCCTGAGCTCGACCGAAATTTGGGTTGGAGCTTGCCCACGAGCCTCCTCCTCCTCTGGGTGGGGGGGCTGGAGCTCGAACAGCTCTCCCTCCATAAGGGGTATATCCCCGACCTCCTCCTCTTCCTCTCTGAGGGGTTCCCTGCCACCTCGAGGCTCCTCTCCATGTTCCTCGTCCTCCTCCTCCTCCTCCTCGTCCTCCTGCTCCTGCTCCTCCTTCTTTTCTATATTGTATCTAGTATGAGGCACTTGGACCTACACACAGATAGTAATAGAGAAGCTAGAAAAGCTCTCCTTGAGAAGTCGACAGTCGGTCGGATAGGTTCTCAGACCTACCTTTAGAAAACGATCAGAGATTTGCAAAAATACTCTGACGTATGTGTGAGATAATGCAGATAAATGCACAAACTAGAAGGGTAGAGTGTTGTGCTCCTGTCCCTATGCTTGTTTGTGTTTTGTGTGTGTTCCTTCACTCTTCTGTCCACCTCCTTCTTCTTGGTTTCTGTGTGAGAACAGCAAGAACGACAGAGAGTTTGTATCTGATGTCTCCTTGTGAGCACACAGATACTGATTGGGCTAGAGGGTACGAGACACCTGCTTGAGACCAATCAAATTATTTGTTTTGTGAAAGAGTTATGAGGGAGCTGTGTTGGAGTATTTGTTTTCGTCTGACGTCCCCGTGTGAGACAGGTCAGTGAAAATTCACTCTGTTGCCTGTGTGGCAAAGCAGAAAGAAATCACCCTAGTGATGTGGACTCCAAATGTAATGCCCCCAACGATAGCTCGTAAAAAGTCGGTAATACAACCAAACACAGTCCTCAAGAATGAGAATGATGTCTCGTTGTATTAGCTCAGTGAAGCAAAAAAAGGAAAACGGCAACAGACCAGGAATAAAATGGCATCGGGTCCAATCCGGACAAATAATACTGAAAAACAAGCTGGTGCACCTGTCACCAGGAAAAGGTATTTTTTACCGGCTATCCGGGGGGTGATGCCTACACTTTTGCTTTTCGTGAGGTTCACGAAAAGCTGAGGTTCTCACGTTTCAAGTTTCTCGCTGAAGTTGATTTTCTTGAGGTTTTGACACCTTGAAAATCCGAACAGAAAAGGGTGTTGACCTTTTTCAAGTTTTGTTTATTAAAAAGTTAGTTGGACTCTCCCTTAGGGGGAGAGTGATAGAAACAGATTCAACGGTGTGTGAGGAAATAGGAGCACACATGTCTGCAGTGGTTTTTGCTTGGACAAGGTAGGAAGGAGACCGGCCACAGACTCATAGTACATAAGCTGTGCCACGGTGGGAAGCAGAGGTGTGTGTGTGTGTGTTGTGTGCCTTCTGTTTTTGTCTCACCTCTCTATTCTTTTTCTCACTCCTACATGTTATCATTGCAGAAGAGGAGGAGAATGTTAGGAAGTCGTACGCTAGACCGTATGGTGGTAGTATCGGAGGCCTGAGGATGCCTCTGTCCGGGTCGGTGTACGGAGCATGAGGCTGACACCTGCTATGGGCACGAGTGCTTCGTCCGCAGGAGGGACCACTCCTGTGATTACTGGGACACCTGCTCGTCTGATGAACGACCTACAGGCGATTTGGCAGGCACGTCTGACGGGGGACAGTTGTGCTGATCGACTTCCGTCGATCAGGGCGGCACAGACTGTCAAGACGGTTGTTGATGCTTTGGGAACTGGAGCTACGAGGGATGTGTGGTCTGCACTGGTGGTGGGACAGACTACAATGGCTAATGTGATGGTGGCTGCCGAGATGATTGCCCAAATCTCGGAGGCTGTGGGGTTGGGAACTCCATTCTGGACGCCTGAGAGGCTGGCGGCGTCCAGAATGATTGCTTCTACCGACAGGCTTGTGGATTTCAACATGGCGGTTGGAAGAAGAGTGCAAGCAGAGGTTTGGAGCATTGTTTCCTTGCGCATGGGGCTCTTCAAGGATTTCTACAAGCAGCATGGACAACCTTTGTACGACTTAATTGGTTGTTGGCATGCTCGGGATATCTTGGACGAAGGACACCCCAAGTGGGACGAAGTGCAAAATTCGCTCTTTTTCACAGTCGAGAGTGGGAGGCAGTGTCACCCACTGTGTTCGCAATGGGAAACCTTATTTTTCGTCCTACGGGCGTAGCGGTGACGGTCGTCTCTATGGACGACATTCTCACCAAACTCTTCGACGCAATAGACAGCTGTGGGGAACCATGGACTCAGGTGGGAATTTTCCCAGTTGGTCTAAATTGGGAGCAGCTGAAAAGCTTGCTACAGTGGAGCAACTGTTGGTTGCAGATGCGATTACGTTTATGGCCAAAGCTTTCGGTCATTTTGCGGTGGCATGGAACCAGCAGGCCGCTCGCAGAAAGATGAAGGTCTCTTCTTGGACCCATAATCTCGAGAAGAACGAGGAGTAACGACGTCGTACGGTGGAACGACATCAGAAAGACGTGGACCGTCTTCTTGGGGATCAAAAGGCCTTTGCAATTGACATCAACAAGTCGACGGATCCTAAGCATAATATTGCAGAGATCTGTGCTTGGTTAGCAGAGGTACGTCGAGTTTGTCGTTCTGCAGGAATTATCCTGCCTGAGGAGGTTGCCATCGTGGCAGACAGGTTCTTTCGTTTTCAATCGGCAGTGGACAACGAATGGCTGTCTAAGAGTGATGAGTGGAACACTCATTGGGAGCAGCTCAAGCTTTTGAGAGCCGATGCCATGTGCGTGGAAAGCATTGGTCTCATGCTTAGAGACAAGAAGAGTTTTCATGCTTTCGCCTCGAAGGCTCAGGAAGTGGATCAGCTCAAGACTGAGGTTAGGTGGATGCTGACAGAGAAGCCAGTGTTACACGATATGTTCCAGAGAGTGATGGATATGGCTATCATACTCTCTCGTACGGAAGCCTTCAAGTTGGTGGCTGAGGTCCTCTTTGACAGAGAGAACGCTACTTTCTCGAAGCTCGTGAAGGAGCTCCAAGGTGACACGGAGTTATGGGCGTCTGTGGGGATGGACAATGCAGACTCCAGCCCGGAGAGATGGGTCGTCGAGGACGACATGGTAGGTCGAGCAATGCAATGTGTGCAGAAGACCATTGTTGATGGTGGAAGTACACCGGCCCTAAGCCTCAATCTTCCCCTCGGGAAATTCAACAACAGGGGGGAAGGGATCTTGGTGGTCCCTAAGCTTGGACCTTAATGACGAGGAAGCATTCTATGGTCAGGGATACGTATACCCGCGTAGGGGCCGTAATTATTACGGTGATGGTGGTCATCGTGGCCCGGGTATGGGTCGAGGCAACAGGCCTGCCTTTAACAAGAAAGGCTTGAATGGGCGACCTCTTTGCATGAAGAAAGCTGGAGCATTATGGCTCAAGTCGGGAGCTATGTGCAAGTCGGTATGCGATAAGTTTCATCCGGAACGTTGGGATGATACTGTGCAGAAGGAGGTTTTGGAAAGGATACGCCACAATTACCCTGTAAATCCTTTTAGAGGTCTGCTCGATACGGGCAAGTACAGGGAGGAGCTCCGCAACCTTCTTCAGCGAGATAAGAAGGCTTATGAGATGAAAGGGTGGACGGATCCGGGGGATGCATCTTACAAGAAAGGTGAGTGGGAAAAGTTCACCGTTTGGAATCCCATCAATTCGGATCCGGGGAATGCACCGGAGTCGTACGGAAGGAATGACCGGGTACCCAGCGAAGTGGGGACCTCCTCTGGAGGATTCTTCTTGGGCATACAGGGATCAGCGGCGAACTCAAGTGATCGTCTTGAGCGAGGGCGGTCGGTTGAACGACGCAGTCGTTCACGATCGCGGAATCGTCGAAGCGATGGTGGTCGTAACGATCGAGGATCGGGAGGTCGATCTCGTCATGATAGTGACCGGGGAGGCTACGATCGAGAGCGACGGAGCTCGAGGGAGCGTGTACGGTCACCGCCGCGAGATCGGGATCGAGAACGATCAAGGTCAGGGAGCGTACCATTTCAAATCGGTACCCACACAGTGAGACACGATATATATGGATATCGTGCACGATATCGTGCGATATCGTGCACGATATTGCAATATCGTGCACGATATCGTGCAATATCGTGCACGATATCGTGCAATATCGTGCACGATATGCACGATATCATGCACGATATCCATATCGTGTCTCACTGTGCCACAGAAGGGTATTGGTATGGGGAATACCCCTTATGCTGGTGCAAATGCTTATTGGGGGGGGGGGGTCAGTGAAACCTTCCCCCATTACAATTACAGTCGGCGGCGGGAGGCGCCTGTATTTATTATACCAATCAGGTGCCGGTGCAACAGATGCCGGTGGGGTACGGTCAACCGGTGCAGCAGTATTATGCACCACAGCAACAGGTGGCCTCGTATGTTCCGCTGCCATATGTTCCGCCACCGTTTCAGCCTTCGGGGGGAACGGCGGGGAACCAAGGATCGCCGGGAATGCAGTTGCAGTCTCAACAGCAAGTTCAGGGTACGGCGTTTGGGATAACGCTGATGGACACTCTGATGGGTGTGCAGGACAAGGCGCAGGAACTGAGGGCTCGGGAGCAACTTATGCGGGAGCCGCAACTAGTGCCTGACTCGCAAGTCGGGACGGGAGATAAGTCGGATGAGTTGCCTGTCGGCCACGGAGGCGACGAGGTTGCTCATGACTTGTCCTGTGATGATAGGACTCGCGCGGGGACGCAGCTGGTTGAGGGACCGATGTTAGGATTGGCCTCGGAGGGCCAGGAAAGGCAGGATATAAAGGTTGAGAATCTTGATTCGTCTAGTGATGAATAGAGGTACGGACCTTGATAATGTTGTCGCGGCAAACGCGCTGAAGGATAAATATTTAGTGGTTACGAAGCACTTTCGGAGGACGGGTGTGGCCAGGGGAAAGCTGAATTGCCTTTGCTTTTCACTAAAGTTTTTATTAAAGATTAACAGGAGGAATGCATTGTTGGAAATGATACAATGGCATCTCTGAATGTGCTAGGTAAAGAGTTTATTGACTCTTGAACTGTGGGGGAAAGAACCATGGTTCACGCACGGGTTTCGGCAGTGTCGAGGAAGGGTGAAGGGAGTGTGCGAGATGACAGTGATAACAGGATCAGTCATGCTTACCTTCCTTTTGAAGGACGGACAGTCTTTCTCTCACAGGTTTTGGGTCGTCCCAGCCTTTGCTGGTGGTCCCCTGTTGTGGCTGAGGAGCCTGAAGCGGATGAACGCTCGGATCTATACGGATCTGAACGTGGTGCAGTACGGTGGATCCGAGGTGGCTCCCCGGTACCGAGGTGGTACCGTATGAACCTTTACGGCGAGGTAGCAGGTGTGCAGGAGCACACATTGTGAATGTGAGTGTCACGTCAGTCGTGCGCGCCGACTGAGAGAGGATTAGTGTGATGTCCGTGGAGGGTGCGGTCACTCCTCATATTCAGGAGCCTGTTTTGTCGGTTATAATCAAAAGATATTATTTATTGCAAGCCGGGGTATTAATCCATCCAAATTCACAGCACTCTGATAATAACCTAATTTTCCTCCTCTGCAAAGAGAGGAAACCAGTATGGCGGAAAATGTAGGAGACTGTCAGAGCCAAGCAACAAAAAGGAAAAAGAGAGGCATTTCCCAGTGTCACCCCTAACGATAATATTATCCGGCTTAAAAAAGTAGTACCGGCTATGAATTGTAATATTATCGTTTTCAACCGGCTCAAAAGTATATAACTGATAAAAACGGACATAACTACATCTTAACGAGATATAGCTCTTCTATACATCGCTGTGTATAGGGCTATAAGAAAAGGTCGCATATTTACCTATCTGCTCCTACAATCCCCCCTCCCCGTCTTATACTGGAACAGTAGCAAATAGGGGTAGATTGGTAAATATCGTCTGATGAGAGCTCACTTTCCGGGTCTGTTTCCTCATGGGTATTCGTCTCCTGTGGAGACAACACATTGAGCGACTTGCGTGACCGCTGAGTTTTTGCCCTTCATTACCGTTGTACGTCCGGTGCTTACAACATACAAATTTGAGTTTGGAGATTTTCGAGTTCAAATTTGAATTTGAATTTTGAACTATCTCCTCCCCCTCCTCTATGGCGATCTGCCATAAACGTACAACGGCATGATCATGTTGCTGTCAAACCATCCCTTCGCCATGTTTTTTTCGGGTCTGTGACCTTCGAGTGAGGTGCTCTGGTTCCTCTTAAAGGATCTGTAATCCGAAAATTACTGTGCGATATGCATCCGATCTGAAGCATATCTCCGAGCAATTCTAAGGTTCCGCGTCCCTGACACGTGTCTCGGTCCTAGTTTGTCCGAAGGATCTGTGATCCGAGGATTACTGTGCATTTGCATCCGATATGAAGCAAATATCCGAGCCATTCTAAGGTTCCGCGTCCCTAGCACAAGTCTCGGCCCTACTCCGTCCGAAGGATCTGTGATCCCGAGAATACAGGGGGGCACTGATCTTAATTGTTCAGTCCATCCATGCATCCTCGTCCATTGTAGGAATGAACGGGCGCTATGCCAGTGTAAAGGGTGCCGTTGGCGTATTCGGCGTTGTTCGTTTGGTTTTGTTGTCTGCAGACATTTTCTTATTGCCACCCGGCAAGTGTCTACTTCGCTGTGGCGAAGGTAGAAGTGTCTAAAAAATATATACAACCCATCGGCTGGGTCTCAAAACGCGTCTACGCTTATTCGTCGAGGTATGCTTCCTCGAGGGAGTTTAAGAACTCCTCTTCGCTAGACGGTGATGGTGGTTGCCACCTCCATGTCACTGCGGGTCGGTCTTCCGCTGGCATGTCTAATTCCTGATCCGGGCTTTCTTTCAAAGCCCTCGCCTCCGACCAGGTCAAGTCTTCTCCGACTTCCGAGTGCTGTGGCACGATACACCTCATGACTGGGGAGAATTGACCAATGATCTGCCCCAGCTGGTATTCGTACTGTTGCCTCCAGTACGGCCACTCACGTCGATACTATTAGTGGTAGATATAATCCAACCGTTGAGTTATTCTGTGCCATCGGAACTCATCGGCCTGGATTACCCTGTCCCAACCCAGTGCGTCCTGCGCCCTCAACCGTTCGATCCATTGTTCGAAGCCTCTTACGCGGCCTCGATATGTGTTCGGAACTCTCGTCAGCTGCAGGATCGGCTAACTGGTTGGCGATGCGGGATGTCTTTGAGTCGCTGCTCCTCGTTAACTGCCGGTATATCGTCAGCAGCCACGAGAGCCGATGCTCGTGTTGGAACCGTACGTAATACTGCTGTCGTACCCGAGCCGCACCTCGGAAACGCTCAGGTATTCGTCGTCTTATGCCTCGCGGCCTACATAGGGAGGGGAGGCTTGGGTATGCCTAAGACCTGCCTATAGTACGCGAGTACTTCTCTTCAACCCTGAGGTCCCAGGGTTGATCATGTTTGCTCCGAAGGTAGTAGGCTCGGTATGCCTTGACCTCCTCGGGCAATGGGATACCCGAAAGTTCGAGCAGTCTGTAGTAAGAATTGATGTCTTCCTGCGACCACTGCAAATTTCTGAGTTCGTATGGCTCAAGCAAGCATCTCGGCTGCTTCGAGATACCGTAGAACCGGAGGGCATGTTGTCGCTGATAGTCCTCCAATCCCACCCATCCTCGCAGCGACTTGGCTTGCTCGAACAAGGTTTTGGTAAATCTCACTCGGTCCTCGTCCATCGACTTGTACCGAGCGATCCCCGGTAACGGGTTGTCGCGGAGCCCCCATGTGCGTGGGCCCCCCCATCCGAATGATGGCGGTTGTTGCGCGCAGGATATCAATTCGATGTCACCGTTGTATGCGTGATCTGGGCATCGGTGATGATGATATCGCTCCGGTGACGCGTACGCTCTTTCCGTGAGGTGCCATCTCCGTGAGCATCTCGGGTATACACCCCCGCGTTTCTTTTCCGCTTCACACTGTACCCTCAGGACATTGTCCTGTTTGGTGGGCTCGTACCTCGCTTTGTCATAGAAGTCCGAGAAGCCCTGTTCGTCGAATGGAGGCTTTGGTGGCGGCATGTTAACCTTGCGAGGGTTTGCCTCAAACAAGTGCGGGTCTGGGACCCAATTAACCTGGTTGCCCACCAACCGTATTCGGTACGGCTCCTTAGATGGCGTGAACGGGAACGTTCGTTCATTAGTTGTGTGCGCGAGCGCCGGGCATTGCAGCCGCAGCCTGCGCTCCGCATCCGTGATATCGGGGTAAGGTGGGTAGATTCGGTGTACCCTACGCGTGCGTGGGTCGTACGCGTAACGCACCGGTTTCTCATACTCCTCCCTTTCCCGATCTGGGGCTTGGTTCAGGTGCAGGTCCATACCTCTCAACATCGTTTCCGTGTCGATGCAATATGGCCTACGCACTCCAGGTGCTATGACCCTGAACGTTCGTAGCGGTACCGGGCCTCGTTCCGAATATACGTATATCGGTCGGTCGATCGGTCCGTATACTCCGAATATGTTATCAGATGCATGGAAGTACGCGGGGAATACCTCGTCCCTGCCCCAATGTGCCGTCGGCTCCGGTGGCGGGCAGCGGTGGTGCTGATACTCCGGGTCCGTGGGCCGTGGCCGCTCGTCGGGCCGCTTCTCTTCGGGCGGGTTCAGTTTGTCACTGTAAGCGTCGGGCTTGAGTCTATCCTCATCCTCGACTTTCTCCCAGTATCTTAAGCGTGCTTCCTCCCTCTTCTCCAATCGCGTGAGGTGCATGAATTCGCCATAGTATAGGCTCTCGTCTTCTTCTGGGATCCACCCAAATCCTGAGTGCTGAGGGGTATTTAACCCTTCGGGATCGACGTCCTCATCCGTGTGTTGCGATGCAGGTGTACTGCTGTCCTCAGTCGGTGCCTCCCCCTCGTCAGCCGATGACTTCATAGGGGTCGTCAACATCTCCGACTCGACTTCAGCTTTTCCCCGTGGGGATGCCGGTGTGGTCACAACACTAACCTGAGTTGTGCCACCTGAAGGTCGGGCGGGTGTGAGCGGTGTATTGGGACCGCCAAGGTTGCGCTGCAGGGTTTCGCTTCCCTGTGCGCCCTTGCTTGCAAGGTTGTTTGCGCCACTGCTCGGAGTGGTCATTGTGATATGGGGTGTCCCCTCTGGTGAGTTGTGTATGCGTCCGCACCTGAAGTTCGCTGCCTCAGATGGGTCTGGTTCGCCCGGTTGCTCCGCTTCGCGACGCCGGTCCGCCACCGGGCTAGCTGCCGGGGTCGTTCCCGCCGGACTACTCCGCGCGGATGAGGGGCCGTTGCCCTTCTCCCGCGGTCGCCTGTAGTCCTAGGTGTACTATGAGTATCACCAGGACCGAAGCCACGCACGCCAGGAGGAATCCCAGATACTGCTCTACCAGATGTCCGGTGCCAAACATACACCGCCAGGTGCCTATATCACGTATATGTCCGTGAGTTCGTATGTATATATATTTGTATATCAGCCCAAGCACAACGAGCAATGTGCGATGTGTGTGTTGTTCTCGTGTCGGTGTTCGACTCTCTGCTCGTTTCCAAACGCTGGTCAACAGCGTGACAACGCGAGTGCACCCATGCCCCGGTCATCTTTGCTGTCCGCGTGCCCCACCCTCGCCGTACTGCGCGATTTGCGGCGGTATATATATATAGGGACGTGTTATATTCCTTAGTGGTGTAGATATGCTTATTTGTATACGTAGGGCCGTCGGGTGCCTTAGAGCCCCTTCCATCCAAACAAAGAGCAAACAAGAGCGAGCATAATATCTAAGACACTCTGTGGGGAATAACTTATCATACACCACTCATGCCGTTGCCGCGGGAGGCGGGTGTGCAACTCGAGAAGAGGTGGGTATAATGTGCAATGCCAACCATATCAACGGGCATTGCTGCGCGTTAACATGTTTAGCCCGAAGTTATTCCGACCCCTGGTGGAACACCAACTACTAGCCCATCAAGATACCTTCAGGGCAGTCGCACCTCACGGAGGGTAAGACGGGGTATTTTCCCGTGTATCATGTCATGTTAGGCTCTCTTTTGCTATCTCTAAGAAGAATAGACTTAGGTAGTATTTTAACATATATGGAGTCCAAAGCCGTGTCCCTTTCCTATGGCTAGTTTCTTACTGTTGTTACTCAGTATTGGTCTTTGGATCTCACACACTACCCGCGTTAACTATGCTCGTGAGGTGTCACAGGGCATGCTGGGCTAGGCCAGCTTTCGCCGCTTCGCCTGTCCTAATTTAGCTTTCTTATATTTGCCTGGCGGTGGTGCCCCGATGAAATGGGTCGCTATGCCCTCGGCTGCTATTTCATCCCACACCCGTAGGGGGATTCGACCGTGCTGTAGATCGAATGGGTAATCCAGCACCATCCTAGGCCACGCCTTTATTTGCCACGGCGTGTAGCCTTCGGACTTGTCCGTGATGCCTTTCCAGAACGTTTCGACTTGGTTAGAGTCACGGTATACCGGATAAAAAGTCCGTGATTCCGGCTCGTCGAGGTCCTGGTGTGATCGATAAAACTGCAGCACGGGCGGCTCGGCTTTGATTGCCTTGCTTGCGCGCGTAACCCGAGTCTGCGGCTCCCATTCTCTCACTTTCATGAGGAAGAAATCGTTGAGGCAGTCGTCCCCGACCTGTGCCTCTGGTGGCCGAAGAAGGTATATCTTTCCGACGTGCCAGTGCATGGTTTTCACGTCGTCGGCCGACCTCAGCTTTGATTCAGCTGGTGAGCGTCTCGGCACCGGTTCAACCTTTTCCTCCTGTTCCGATTGCAAGTGGTTGGTTGGCCCTGGCGCGATAACGTCCCCCTCGGAAGCGTCGGCTTGTTCGGCCACGACTTCCTCGGCTTCGTTATTGTTCGGATCATTCCCTTCGGCTACGGCCGGTAAGGTTTGTGTCGGGTTTTCCTTCGCCTCGGCCGTCTTGTCTCGGCGCTTGGGCGGAGGCCGTAAACTGTGTTCCAGCTTCTGTACTGCTTCCGTCATCGTTTCGTTACGATCCAGCATGGGGTTAAAACGCATCAACCGCCGTACATGTACTACTAGCGTCTTACCCTTTCCCTGTATTCGGTATGTCAAAGCACCTACTTGCCCTACAACCGCGCAAGGGCCTTGCCACATCGGGAAGAGCTTGACGCTAACCAAGTTGGGTACCTGGGGTACGTACAGGAAGACTAAGCCCCCTTTATGGTATTCCCCCGACTCATACTTGACCTTGTTCGGCGTCTGCTGGTTTGTTTGTGCGCCTCTTCGGCCTCCCGCGCCTTCATGACGTAGTGTCTGACTTCCGCCATGACTCGTAGGCGACAGGCCATCAGCTCATCATGCTCCAAAAGGCCCCCTTCCGGGAGGTTTGGTAACACCAACTCCTCCGGAATCCTCATGTGTCCGTATACCAGGAGATTGGGGGAAGCGCCAGTGGCTTTTCCGCCCAATGCACTCGATGCGGTGTTGTTCATGGACAACACAAAAGACGGTAAGGCCTTATGCCATATGTGCTGATTATCGCGACAATACTGCTGGAGCGCGGCCTTGAGCGGTCTATGGACCCTCTCGATCTTGCCGGTGCTCTCTGGTGAATATGCAGTTACGTATTTCCACTTAAAGCCACACTGTGGACAGCCGAGCTGAGTTCGTTTGTAAACTCCGATCCCCGATCGCTGTACACATTTTTCGGCACCCCGGTATATCGGAAGACATGGTCGACCAGGGCCTCGCATGTCGATTCCGCATTCTTTTCCACAACTGGCACCGCGAACACATAGTTCGAGAAGCGGTCTATGGCTGTCAGGATGTACCGATAATTGTGGGTCTCCGCTCGCGGTAGCGGTCCTACGTAATCAACATGCAAAGTTTCAAATAGGTTCTCAACAAGCTTGTATTCACCATAGAGGCCTCTCTGAGTGTTGCTGTGTGGGGTTTTGGTTTGCTTGCAGTGTTCGCATGTGTCGACTGTGTCGGCAATGGATTTCTGCATGCCATGCCACCAAAACCTGCGCGAAATAAACCATGACATGTATCCCTTCCCGTGTGTGAGTTGAGAGCAGAGCGGTGAGTGGCTAGCAGGATCGCCTTGCGTAACTGGGTTGGTACCCACAGTGTCCACTTTGAAGGCGTCTTTTCCCACTTACCGCCTGCCCCCTTATACCACAGGAGGTCATCATGCCAGGTCATCGTTTTCTTTAATGGGCTCTTATTTCTCTCGTCTCAGGATGTGCTATCGGATCAATAGCGTGAGCAATGAAAGGGCCCCATTCCTTAGAGCTCTTCGCCAACTGACCAAACACCTCGGGGCTCACAACCGTCATATCCATGTCGTCCAACTGGAGAGCACTGGTGACTAGGCTTATAGGTTCCCCTGTTCGGTGTGTTTGCTCGGCCGCCGCGATAATCGCCGACCGTGAAGGGTGAACATGCTGGGGTACCCAGAACGACTGCGTCTTATCCGCGAAAAATGCTGTTGAAGGAGTGTTCATGTTCATGGGTCTGACCCGGCTTTATGTCCCCCTCGCTGAGGATATCCGACTGGGTGTCGATCTCCTCTAGCAGGTCTTGCCAGTCCTCAGCTTCGTGTTGTGCGCAGCACACGCGGCGTATGCACTGCAGCTGGTCCAACAGTTCAGCTTGAGAATCGGGTCTATATCCCGGTGTCCAGCTTTGCGCGTTGGTGGCCATGTATGCCATCCCCGCCGGCAACGTGTCTTTGAAATCTGCTGTATGCTCCGTGGCCGTCCAGTCATCATCGGCTGTCCATCCGACTAGGCAGGCCGTTGGAGTTTCTAAGGCAAAGCGGT
The DNA here is from genome assembly GCA_019918135.1 of Paulinella micropora. Lineage (NCBI taxonomy): Eukaryota > Cercozoa > Imbricatea > Euglyphida > Paulinellidae > Paulinella > Paulinella micropora. The sequence goes on along the minus strand of WBZZ01006422.1, from coordinate 54,488 downwards.
CTAATCCGTCGCCTACGGAGCCTTTCACCCGAAGCATCCGTGATAGGCTATCTGGGACCGTATTTTCTTTACCTTTAATGTACTCGATGGTGAAATCATACAAGGCCAGCTCCGACTGCCATCGGGCCAGTCGTCCCGTATGTTCTCTGTCCATGAGCCATCTAAGGTTGGCATGATCTGTTTGAACCAATATGTTCGGAGCGCCCCATAAGTACTCCCTCAGCCGACTGAACGCCCAAACTATCGCCAACGCTTCGCGTTGTCTGGTGCAATAGTTGACTTGTTCAGGCGTCAACTTCTTGCTGACGAACATGATCGGTCTCAACTGTTTGTGGTCAAAATCGTATTGTTGTAAGACAGCCCCGACCGCGTATTTCGACGCGTCGGTCACGTTGCTACAACAAAGCGCTTCTCAAAGTCGGGGAGAACCAAGACCGATCCGCCCTCTGTGAGGGGGTCTCGTGTCAACGCCTCCTTCAGCTTTGTGTATACCCCCGCCGCCTTTGGCGGCCATTCGCCATCCGGGTCGCCGTGAAGGCAGAAGTCCCGTAATGGTTTGACAAAGTCCTGGAAGTTCGGAATAAATTCCGAGTACACCTGTGCCATACAGAGGAAGGAGTGCAGCGCTGTGCGTGTGTTTGGGCGTGGAAGGGAACGGATAGCGTCCCGCTTCTCCGGCTTCAACACTATTACCCCATCCTTGACCCTGTACCCTAGATAATCGATGTGATCCTTAGCGAACGAACATTTCTCTAGGTTCAACCTGAGGCCGAAGGCTTCTAGGCGTCTCAAGATGTCCGATACGTGAGCCAGGTGCTCTGCTTCTGTCTTTGAATTAAATAACGATATCATCGATATAGCAAAAGCTATACTGATTAGTATGCCCGTAAGTTTCTGCGAACTTCGGATCACCGTACTTCGGGTCAGATAAGGCCTGATTCATGCAATCCTGAAAGATAGCCGGGGCAGTTTTCGATCCCATCGGGAGTACCGTCCACTGGTACAGTCTCCCGCCGACGGCGAAGGCTGTCAGTGCCCGACTCTCCACATCCAAAGGGATGTTCCAGAATCCATTTTTCAGGTCTAGCTTTGTAAAGAACTTAGCCTCCCGGAGTCGATTGAGGCCATCCCGCATACGGGGGATTGGTGCCTCAACGCTCTTTATGATCTTATTGAGCCTCGTGTAATTGATACAAAATCGCTGCTTGCCATCCGGCTTTACCGGTGATCGGTATTCCGACCATGACGGTTCTATTAGCCGTTTAGCTAACATGTCTTGGATCATTTCCTCACAGATCTGCTCCTCCTTACGACAGAGTAGCAGTCCTTCCGAACCGGAAGGCTTACTAGACCACGGGCAATGGTTCTTGCCGGAATTAAAGGAGGTGTGCGCAGAGGGTGGACAATGCCGTGAAGCACTTGACCACACTCTAGTCCCAATAACTAGTCAATACAAGCGTCCAAGTATTACTATTCCGTTATTAAATGTCAAGTGTTTTCAGTTCACTTATGCAGTGTTGTTACCTTTTAATTCTGAGTACAAACAGTGCTGCTTGAGCACAAGAACTACGATCCCTATCCGTTCCATCTATTGCTATCCGTTCTATAATTGGTTGGTCTACATAGGTCCCGACGGAGACCAACTCTATTTTAGATAAAGCGAGAATGTCTAGAAAGGAAGAATTGTCGATTATGCCACTGTAAGTTGCACATCCTTTCCGTAATTGTAAAGAAATATGGTAATATAAAGGCAAATGGCAAGGAGGGCCGGCAGAGAATACATTTACGTGAATTTGCCATAAAGGACAAATCCGGTCACGGATATTCTCAAGTAACGGTATTTCTCCGACGCTCCCCCTCAAAGAACGTAAATTAATCTGCCTTCTCTGCTGAACTTTGGAATAATTTATTATTATGTCCGCACCAAGGAAGGACCTTATGATTATAATAACAATAAACATGTCTAACCCCTATCACACACGTTGGCGATGAAAAGCCAGACCCTCATTGGTCACGACTACTTACCCTCACTCTCTCTGAGAAGTATGTCGGATGTGGCTACCCGGCTTACCGCTGCATGCCTGTATCGGTTAGATTACAAGCAAGGCTGGCGTCCCACGGTATAGCTAGGCCTCTCCGACGAGAAGAAGATTATTTTCCTACTCTCAACTAAACTCTCAATTGCTCAAAGGCAAAAAAGTCCCGCCATCCCGGTTGAATCACTATGGGGACAAATACTCAAAATTATTTCTAGTTATTGGAAATTATTAGCTAATTGGAATTATTCTACGTTTTTCGAAATCATTTCCAGCGTACAATATAATTTCCAGTGGCTAGAAATCATTTCCAGCGTTCAAAATTATTTCCAGTGTCCAAAATAATTTCCAGTGTCCAAAATATTTCTAATGGCTGGAAATAATTTCCAGTAGCCGGATCTACTTTCAGTAGTTGAAATTATTTCCAGTGATTGGAAATTATTGCCAGTGATTGTAAATTATTTTCCAGTGATTGGAAATTATTTCTAGTGGCTAGAAATACTTTCTAGTGGTTGGAAATCATTTCCAGTGGCTGGAAATTATTTCCGGTGCTCAAAATTATTTCCAGTGGTTGGAAACTATTTCCAGTGGCTGGAAATTATTTCTAATGGCTGGAAATTATATTTCTAGTGGCTGGAAATTATTTCGAACGGCTGGAAATTATTTCCAGTGGCTGGAAATTATTTCCAGTGGCTGGAAACGTTATTAATAGTCGGGTTCCGGCCGGGAGGTTACATTAATAAGTACAAAGCTATTAAAACAAAGCAAAATTTAATATAATAGTACGTCCTTAAACCGCAATTACTGAAAATTATGATTGCGATAAAAGTACGTACGTACGCAACAATAATATTATTACCTATCAAACACAATCATAACTTATACTTTTGTTGTAACGTTTCGCAAAACTTAGCACTCTATCCCAGCTTTCCTGTGCGAACCTTTTACCGTTATGTTGCTGCCTGACTCCATCGTCAAAGATTTCTGTCTCCAACCTAAAGTCCCAATCCTGCACTTGCCAGTGTAGGCATCTTTCTTCTCTCTCACATTGGTAAATATGAGTTGATAGTCCTTCAACGACTGAAAACAAGGATAGAAAATGGGAGGTTTGGCGGGAAATGAATCTATTGCTGTGTAATTTTTACCCAAAAATGAACCACGTGCCACTGGCACTTATCCACCGGCATACGCATAGAAGAGACCGGCACCACATTAGAGCTACCTAACATACTTTTCGCTTCAGCAACAGGCACAGAAGAAGTTTGTTTTCTTTTTCTTGGCGCTTGCAAAAAGTTGTCCAAACAAACATTAGCTTGTTTGTGAGAGCGCCAGTTGGCGCTGTTGTTTACATTGTAGTCAGCGAGAAAGGATGAGTCTACCTTTCTACCTGCAGAATCCTCCTTCGTAGGAACTTCCACGGGCAGACAAGGTCGCAGATACTCCCCGACGTATCCTTTTTCCCACTCCTGATCACCTGGCATTGGCAAGAAAAACATACGCCCCATGTCCCTGCCAGTGAGAGCAAGTCTGAATAAACAACAGAAGAAAATTAATGTATGTATGCGTATATATGACTAATACAGATGATCAGAACTGCAAATATTTCCATTGGCTAGAAATATTTCCAGCCACTAGCGAGCGAGCGAGCGAGAGAGAGAGAGAGAGAGAGAGAGAGAGAGAGAGAGACTCCTCCTCGTCTTCACTATCTGAGTCCCAGTAACTCTTCGTCCGTCCGCGTCTCCAATGGAGGCAACATCTCCCAGGCGACGCTCTCTCGCCAATACCAAACCTTGTTGCTGTCAGTGGGCTCCTCCTCGGCGTAGGACGAAATATCTACTGCCATCATTGCGCGCTTCAGGCGGCTCGCGCCATGGAAAACCTTGTTCAACTTGCCAGCGTTGATAGTGCTGGTGAAGAGTTTGCGCTTGTAGTCGTCATCTCTCGTAGTCGCTTGATAAGACGTGGACACTCTTCCTCCCCCATGCCGGCGAAACAGCACACAAGTCAGGGTATGTGTTGTAATATAATGCATATGCATATAATTGTAACACGCAAAAATATACACACATCACATAATACATATACAGTAATTATCATACATACAGAGAGAGAGGGGGAGAGCTTCGAGAGAGAGAGAGAAAGAGAGAGAGACTAACGTAGAGCTGTCGGAGAAGGCTCCTGCGCCGCGAATCTCGTACACCTCCGCGAGCATACACTTCAACGGAAGCGTTTGCTTCCTTGTTTTCCAATTTGAAGGAGAACTCGGCCGTAGAGGCGCAGAATATACGAAACCTCACCTCCATGTATGCCTTCTTGGAGCCAACGGTAAATAACTCGCAGCAGTGCAAGTACTCGCCTACATCCGTGAAGGGTAAGGAGGGTTGATTATGCTTGGGGGCCGGCAGTGCGTCCAACGCAGTCATGTCCCAGGAAGTACCTGTTGCATCAAGACACAGAATTGTTGGCAGGACATGGAAATATTTCGAGCCACTGGAAATATTTCCAGCCACTGGAAATATTTCCAGCCACTGGAAATATTTCCAGCCACTGAAAATATTTCCAGCCACTGAAAATATCTCCAGTAGGGGGACTGGAAATATTTCCAGCTGGAGATATTTCCAGTAGCTCAAAATATTTCCAGTGGCTGTAGAGAGCGAAGAGAGAGAAGAGAGAGAGCGCGAGTGAAGGAGAAGGAGAAGGAGGAGAAGAAGGAGGGGGTTGAGGAGAAGAAGGAGGAGAAGGAGGAGAAGAAGGAGAAGGAGAAAGAGAGAGACAGAGAGAGCGAGAGAGAGAGACAGAGAGAAAGAGAGAGAGAGAAAGAGAGAGAGAGAGAGAGAGAGAGAGAGAAGCAACCAAGCAACCAAGCAACCAAGCAACCAAGCAACCAAGCAACAGAGAGAGAGAGAGAGAGAGAGAGAGAAGCAACCAAGCAACCAAGCAACCAAGCAACCAAGCAACCAAGCAACCAAGCAACCAAGCAACCAAGCAACCAAGCAACCAAGCAACCAAGCAACCAAGCAACCAACCGACCGACCGACCAGAGGGAGAGAGAGAGAGAGAGAGAGAGAGAGAGCTTACCGTTTTAACATTATCTTAAACGCTCTTTCTCCGCGCTCGCTCGATTCCGCAGCCCAAAAAAGCAAAAAAACCCGAGTAAAACGCCTGAAAAAAAACTTACAACAACAGCAGGAGCAAATTGTTGAATGCATTCCAGTAGTAAAAGGAGGTAAAGAGAAACCCACCTTCCATACTGTAAAATGGAGCTGTTGAGAATTTTGGGGTCGCAAATTTTGGGGTCGCTTGAAACTGAACCAAAAGCACATGGTCAAAAAAGCCGGAACTTTGCACTTCCTGTTTTTTTGAACAGTGCCATTTTTCTTCCCGATGCCACCGCCCACCTGAAAAAATTTTATTGCAGATTATGATAGCGCCTGGCCTGAAACGTCGAATGTAACTTTTCCCGGCCAGAACGGACCAGCCGTTTTTGCAGGGGAATTGCGCAAAGTTTCGCCGCCAGAATCCTGCCACCAGAAAAATGAGATGCTTTTCATTGTGGTTGGAAATATTTCCAGTGGCTGGCTGTAAATTATTTTTTATATTACAAATATTTCCAAAATCTAGAAATATCTCCAGCGACCAGAAATAATTTTAGAAGCTGGAAATATTGCCAGCCACTGGAAATATTTCCAGAAACCGAAAATATTTTCTATACTTCCAGCTTCTAGAATATTTCCAGCAACTGCAAATATTTCCACTGGCTAGAAATATTCCCAGTCGCTGGAAATATTTCCAGTGACTGGAATATTTCCAGCCACGGGAAATATTTCCATTGTCTTGAAATATTTCTAGAAGCTAGAAATATTTCCAGAAGTTGGAAACATTTCCAGTGACTGGAAATATTTGGTACCTTGGAAATATTTCCCAAATGTAGACATATTTCCAGCCACTGGAAATAATTGTAGAATCTGGAAATATTTCGAGTGACTGAAAATATTTCGAGTGAATGGAAATATTTTCTATACTTCCAGCTACTGGAATATTTCCAGCCACTGGAAGTATATCCAGTGACTGGAAATATTTCCAGTGGCTGGAAATATTTACTATACTTCCAGCTACTGGAATATTTCCAGCCACTGGAAATATTTCCAGTGACTGGAGATATTTCTGGAAATATTATTTCCAGTGCCCAGAAGTTATTTCCAGTGGCTGGAAATATTATTTCCAGGGTACAAAATAATTTCCAGTGTCCAAAAAAATTTCTAACCACTGGAAACTATTTTAACAGACTCGAAATTATTTTATACCCTGGAAATAGTATTTCCAACCACTGCAAATAATTTCCATTGCCTGGAAATTATTTTGGTATTTGTCCCCATAGTGAATACTTGTGAAGAAAATCATGCATCGGAAATTATGAACATATAATCAAAAGATAATAAGTCAACGAGTCGACTTAATAAATGTTGATCCGGTAATATGAGTTACGGTGAAATTTAATGAATTTGCTATCGCTGATGAATATATGATCAACACAATATCCGTATATATATATAAAGTATAGACATGAACATCACATAATGATATATAAAAAGTGGGATTAAATGTTACAATAAAAGTTATGAAGGCAAATACATATATAATATGAAATATGAAATATAATCATGCCAAATTAACGCAGTAGTCATAGAACAACGAGTTCTAAGAGAAAAATGCAGTTTATTTAGTATGAGATATAAATGCGACTTAGCAAAAACAAAAACGTCAGCATTTCCCCGGCAAGGGGTACCTTTAGGAAAACAACATGTAAAAACATTATATTTCGAAGGGTCCTGCAGGGCCGGCGGAACGCGAGGTTTTCGATGCGCTAAGGACGCCGGGCGCGTTGGCTACGGATCCGCATCAAACATTATCCTCTAGGTCCTTTTCCTGGGACTTAGTCTTGCGCTCTGAGCCCGTCTGTTGCTCCACTACCTAAAGATCCTATCAACGGAGAAAGAGGGTAGCGCAAAGCAAAAACACTCCAAAAGCACAAACAAACGTGGTGGCGAGTCCGAACAACCTATAATAGCGCTTTTGGGCACAAAATCTCTAAGAGCCGAGGGCTGCTTAGTGACTTTGTCCCCAGAAGCGCTCCGTCACTCGTTGACGCCCACTTCCGATTCAGCCGAACGCAGCGCGAAATACAACCTAAACAACTGGGGTAGATAAGGAATAGCGAGGTTGACCCTCGTGAAATATAATACAAGACCGACTTTGAGTAATTACACTCATTTCCGGTCCCCGGTTCCTTGACTTAGCGAAAGTTGGCATCAACCCCCTGCTATGGCTATAGCTCGCCTATCAGTCCGTGAGCGCTATCTTTCCAAGCGCTTCCAAATCCAATGCGGGGCAAAGCACGTCTAACAACGCGTCTGCTTGATCCTTGGGCAAATACTTAGTCAGTACTTCTCCTAACTGCCCTTTGGTACCTACTTTCCTGAACATTTCTATACCTTCCTGTTCTAACTCGTGCAGGTAGTGTTCTTCCAAAGGCAAATGTTTAGTGCGTGGTCCGGCTAACCCGCGTTGTGCAGCTAGTATGGTTTGGGCAGTATCCTCATGGACGTCGAATGGTTTAGCCTCCGGGATGCCTAATTCATCTCGCATGTTGCAAATGGACATAGCTTCCCTAAGGGCTTCGTTCGCTGCGAAAATTTCCGCATCGTTCGAAGAAAGTGCTACCTTTGACTGTCTTTTGGATAACCAAGCTACGGGATCTCCTCCTACCAAGACTACATACCCAGTACGAGATTTCCCCGTCTTTAGACAAACCCTGTGAGCCGCATCGGGCCAACTGTCATTGGTCCTACGGGTCCTGCCTTACCTACTGCACTAGGCTCCTGATTACTGAACCTAAGTACTCTATCGTTTTTCAGGTATCGGATGATCTTCCCTAACTTGGCATAAGTCTTTCCCACATACTGTTTGCATTACACTAGCAGAATTGAGCGCTTCCTCTATATCCGGCCTCGTCATCTTAGCCAAAAAGAGTAAACTCCCAACTATCTGTGGAATCAAAAATTGTCTAAGTCTAGCTTGCGAATCCATCGGCATCGGGTCTGTTTTCGATCCTGGTGTTGCGCTAGGTTTGCATTGGTCATACCCGTAAAATTTTACAACTTTTCGAGCGTAACTTTGCTGATTTAGAAATTATTTCGGACTTGGTCTGAATTATTTCCATACCCTTGAATTCTTTCGCTAAACCGAGTCTTTTGATGGGGAAATTCATCTCAAGTTTCTCGCAAACGCGATCATAGGCTAATTTGTTAGGCGCCATGAATATGAAGTCATCAACATGAAAAACACCTACAATTCCGTCACCTAATTTCACTCCCTTCTCCGAAAACATACAAGGATCGGATTTGAGCGTGATAAAGCCTAACTGTCTCAAAAGTCCAGAAAATATGTCATACCAGCGTTTCCCTGCTTGGGGCGCTCCGTACAACGCCTTGACTACTTTCCATATCTTCCCTACTCTCCCTATCACGGATGCTCCATGCGGTGGGCGAGCGTATATGGCGTCAATCATGTCAGCATTAAGATAAGCATTTTTAAAGTCTACTCCATACAATCTCCTACCATAGCTAACTGTCCACTTGCAAACAAGCAAAACTGAACGGTGATTCGCACATGGTACGTAGAGCTGTTCGGGGTTGTAGCTTATTCCCGGTTGCAATTGATCTCCCCTCAAGGATAAACGCGACTTGACGAACCTAAGTCCATCCTGGTCCGCTTTGACCTTGTGCACCCAAGTTAACACTACTATCTTAACTCCTGCTTTTCTGGCTTCACTTTTATCTACCCATTGGTAGTCTTGAACTCTGCTATCGAACGCAGCTCTTTATCTATCCCTGCCTGTAGATCTTTGAGTGTCATGCCTTCAATTGCTAAGTCTGGTGGCAAATGTATGTAAAACATCCATTCACTCACTTCCTCATGTGAGATGCAATCATCCATGTCATACATAGTAGTAACATGATGTGTAGAAATGCGGGATAAATCTAATTGCTTCCTCACCCTTTTACCGCTGACTATGTTCGCTTCTGACACTTTGTCGCTTTGCTCCCAAGTTAATCCCTTGGCTGGGGCCTTATCCTCTATATACTTTGATGTGGGGTCAAGTTGGGCGCTAGGGCTATTCATATCTATAGGCAAGGGCCCTATGCTAATGCGCTCATCTATTGCTCCCTCTGGACTGCTTCAACCTCGTAAGGTTCATGTTCAGTCTCTACCTTGGCCTCTACCTTATCCTCTACCTCGCTGTCTACATGCGGTGTAGTTGTGGGACTGTGTGAGAATGGTGCAACTGTAATGTCAGGAATTGGGCTCGAAATGGTCTACCTGGCTAGTTCCTACGGCTATCCCGGTGTCTATGTGCCCCTGTGTTGTGCTTGGGTCATTTTCATCGTCGATTTCTGGCTGTGAGTCTATCTCCCCCTCAGTTGCATCTTCCCATACTACCTTAGGTGATAATACCTTCTGTCCGTCCCAAACTCTGTACAAATCGCGATGCATACTAACTTACCGGGCATGGATCCTTTACCGTTTACTTTTCCTACGTGCATTACCCCCATACACCCAATTGGTCGCAATTGGTGTAATGGCGGTGCCCGTTTGAACAGTAACTGATAAGGGGACATACCCTTATGCTGTCCTTTAGTTAAAGGCAAAATATTATATAACACAGTGGCTGTATGCTCCATTTCTGCCCAGAAGTTAGGCAGAAATCGAGCATGCTGCCTAAGTGCGCGAGCAGGCCCCCCCGTCACCCCATTCATTCTCTCAGCTCTTGCGTTGCCATCTTTATCTGCTGTGGCTGCATCCTTCCATATAATATCACTATATTCCTCACTAATCTCTCTTGGGGCAGTGAACTCCTGATCGCAAACTATGACTTTAACTTTATTTTCTGTTTGTCTCTCTATATTCGCTATCACTTTATGTATACAAGATACGAACTTATTCGCTATCGCTTTATGTATACAAGATACGAACTCATTCTTGTGTCGCAAATAAAAATCTAATGCGTACCCCGAGAAATCATCCATAACCGTAAGTTTATACCTTCTCCCCTCTCTGGACATTAATCTCCATGGGCCTTGTGTATCGCAGCCCAACATCTCTCGCACTCTCTCTGCTCTAGGCAAATGATTAGAGGCGAAACGAGGCAACACGCTAGCTTTAGCTATCATGCATGGCTCACACCTTCTGCACTCTTCTCTCGCACTCTCTACTGTACCATCTTTACCTATTAACTTAATACCTATGGCATCTGCAAATGCTTTGGTTCGCTCCCAACTCACATGTCCCGCCATGGCATGAACTATACTAACTGGCAGTGCTCTCACTCTCTTGACCTTAGATGGGTACTTTACAAACAAAACAGCATTCTTTATTATTATATTAGATGATTTATTGCTCACTTTACTCTCTCTTGCTGATGTTATGGTCCCTTTTGTGTCTGTGAGTGTGGGTTTTATGCTTGGGTTCTCCCACCCTGTTGCCCTGCCTCTCTCTCCCTTTCTGGCACTCCCTTGGGGGTGAAACGACGATTGGGGTCTAGTTATGTATTATCCTTACTCCCATCCCATCGATAAAGCAAAGCTTTCGTCAGTCTCCCCCTGACCAAGATGTCCTTTTCCTTCACCGGCAGTGCCCCCTTCAATATGAACATTTGTCCATTTTGATGGAGTACAGCCCGGTGAAATGGTCCATCGGTCCCGTGGGAGCAACGTTGATGGGCATGTGAGGATCGTAGAAAGCTTTCTTACATATTTTATGTATGTTTCCCCCTCCATCTGTCCTCGACACACACATCATCCCTGCCTCGTCTATCGCTCGTGTTCCATTTCCTGTACTGAATGTAACTTTCGCGATCTTCTTCATATCTTTCATCATCGTTTCGTCATGACAGACAAACTGTGTCGCCCCACTGTCTTGGTACACATGTTTACTTTTTGCTAGTCTACTGTGAGCCATAACTGTGGTGGTGTCAACATTTTCTTTGACTTTTTCTTCTTGTCTTTCTTCATCTTCATCTTTTTCTTTTTCTTTCTTCTTGTCTTTCTTCATCTTCATCTTTTTCTTTTTCTTGTTCTTCGTCTGCTCTTCTTCTGACTCTGACCCAGAGGACTCTGAGGGCTCAGACGACATCATTTCTGGTACGTCGTCTGAGTCATCAGGATCGTAGTCTCTATCTGGCATGTCTGTCTGTATCTGTCCTTTCAACTCGTCCTGCAAACTCGTAATCACTGCTCTCACCTGTCTATCCAACTGTGTAATCCTCTCTCTTGATGCTCCTGTGATCAACTCTTGAGGGACTGTCACCTCTACGAAGTTACCTGAAGGGTCTAATCTAACCTCTATCTCATCGTTCGTTGTGTTCGGTGTGATTGGAGTGATTGGTGTGATTGGTGTGATTGGTGTGTGTTTGCTGTCGTTTTGAATGGAATAAGGACTGGGGCTGTTGCGTGTGTTGTGAGTCACTGTTACTAACTCTATGGCTCGCATCACATCTGTGAGGTATTCATTTATCGTTCCACCTACCTCAATCACCCTCCTCTCATCCCATACTCCCCCTGATCTCTTGATCTCTCTCGCTATCTCTCCAACCGTGTGCATTCCTATGCTCGAGACTAGTCTGTGAGGTGAGATGAGCTCATGCTGTGTCTCTGAGGGTGTGGGTGAGGTAATACTTACCTTTTCCTCATCCACAGGGACGCTGAGAGCAGACCTTGCGCGCGGTGGCGAGTGTTGAGCAGACTGGGAAGTTTCCACGCCGGCACGACCAGTCTGTTGTGACAAACCTACAAGACTCCATGTAAGTGAGTTTAGTGTAGCTGAGGGGGTGGGATTACTAACCCAAGGTGGGGGTTGGTAATTCCAATCCTTTCCTTCAGCTACACAGCGTAAATTTCCGAACATGTCAAGAAATTCTTTCGCGATTTCACGTAACTTTGCCTCGTTAGGATAGTTTACGACAGCTGGTGGCCCCAAGAAGCGCAAATTCAAGTCCTAGACAATCAACGGAAAGGACACACCCCGGGGCACGTAAGCGGGTGCGTTTTGCAAACCCGTTGGAAACGATAGCCACCGCAGAGGGTGGTGGACTAGTTGTCGGAACAGGCGCGGTAGTAACAGAAACACTAGTAAATAGGGTGATGGGAACGGAGGCCACACCAATGCCAGGTCAGGTGACACAAGCCAGTATCGAGTCACCGACGGCTAGGGTTGTTGTGTCCCCACCTGCACCAATAGTAGATAAGACAATAAGAATGGAGGCTACATCAACGCCAGGTCAGGTGACACAAGCCAGTATCGAGTCACCGACGGCTGGGTTGCTGTGCTCCCTTCTACGTGGATAGTATTACGGGGGTCGCAGACCCCTCGATCACAGTCAATAGTACTGCTACGGCAGGGGCGAGCGAAGAGATAACAGAGGGGCACAACAGTAGTCGTGGCCGTACACCTTCATCTGAAGTGACGACCTTCCGCAACAATGTACAGGCGGACCCTCACCCATCACCACCCGAAGACGATGTCGCACAGGCGACTAGTGAGGATGATGGTAAAATGGACGGGCTAAGTTGCCGTGTCCGCACAGCGGGCACCTGCGTAAGCAAAGCAGGTTCCATCCAGTCGCCTCACTACAGAAAACAGCCCTTTTTGAGAACAAGGTGATTAACATTAAAGCCAGGGCAAAACAACAAATAGCACCTCAACGGTCTTTGCTCGGTCGTGATGTTCGACCAGCCCCGGGAATGGTGGCCGGTTCCGATATTAATCACCCGAATATACCGCATATTGACCACGCCTTCCCCCCATACACAGACACTGCATCACCATTCACGGCACAGAATCCTGTAGTGCTCCCGGGCCCACGGGATGGCCCGAGCGTTGCTCCGGCGGTAGTTAGCCGGATGGGACTAACACCCTTGGTGGACCCGGACAAGCTTGGCGATGCACAACGCCGGATGGCACGCAGGTATGCTGAAATGGAATTGCAACAAGCCCTCATGTCGACAGCCGAATCCCAGGACCTCCCTGCAGCGCGCTGAGGCAAGGAACATGAGCTACACCCGTCTATTTTGGCGGGAACTCAACGCCCACCTGGACACCGGTAACGATAGCATGGCACAAATCACCTTCGCGGGTAAAAGATTTATAGACAAATTCGCAAAGCTATTCAATTTCACGCGCGAGGGAAAACTCGGATATATCCGTGGGGCTAACGACGGACGAAGTGCGATCATTGGTCATATTCCGTTGACGGTGGAATTCTCGACTGGCATGACATACACAATACACGTCTTGGTGGTGCCAGATTTCCCGGGAACAATAGCGGGAGGGATCAAGGTCACCTGCGCTCTGCCTCTATACGGGTGATCTATCGGACGTTCTGGACTTTTGTTAAGTATGGGGTATTCCGCCACGTGTCGGCCCCTTCCATACTTAATAACATCCTGCCCTAATAAAAGCTGAGCTTCCATCATCTTCGGATCAGGTTTACCAAGCGCACCCCCCATACCGCATGATATACGGACACAGCAGCGTGTTATGCCCGCTGGCACAGCATGGGTATACACGAATGTTTATGTCCCGGAGCTGACCGGCCCATGGGCGGGCTAGACGAGGCATTGTCTGTCCCACCTGTCGCTCTATCTTAGCAGCAGTGTGCGTCATGCCGCCGGCTACAAGGGGTCCGAAAAGTGTCTTATTCTTCAGAAATTGAGCCTTGAGATCCCAAACAAAGTCTGGTGACCCTGACTGTCGTGCCACGACTTCGTCGATGAGAAGTCGATGATCTCTTCGACCGGTTTCTGATCCTCTCGGGTCATCCGGGTACTCTAAGGTGGAGTCCGGATCCTCAACCTCATCCTTCGCGTCCCTACCTGGGTATCGCGTGGTTGACTGGTTGTCCCATGTTGCAAATTCCTGAAGTTCTACTATCATAATATCGGCGTACTGCTTCGCTGCCGACTTGTGAAAGAACCCCGAAAAGATCTGAAAGGCAATCTCCCGCATGTCATCCACCTTTCGGGTTAGTAGTTTGGTTTTGTATGCCAGACCATCCTGCCTTGATCCTAGTCGGAATGCCATGAGTGGTTTAGCCTGTCGACTAGGTATCGGTATTGGGTCATCGACCACCCTATCCAATAATATTACATCCCTCCACCACATCACGGTGGGGTGTATCGGGAGTATGATGGTGATGTCCTCATCCCGATCCAATCTGTCAGCCAGGAGTTTCGGCACCTTCGATAAGCTCTCGGGCTGGATGGGCTCCGAGGCTCAATTTCTGAAGAATAAGTCGTGGCACGACAGTCAGGGTCACCAAACTTTGTTCGGGATCTCAAGGCTCAATTTCTGAAGAATAAGACACTTTTCGGACCCCTTGTAGCCGGCGGCATGACGCACACTGCTGCTAAGATAGAGCGACAGGTGGGACAGACGATGCCTCGTCTCCGCGGATCGCGCCTCAGCTATAAGTTTTTGGTGACGAGATATAGCTCATCTATACATCACTGTGTATAGGGGTATAAGAAAAGATCGCATATTTACCTATCTGCGCCTACAATCCCCCCTCCCCGTCTTATACGGGAACCGTAGCTAATAGGGGTAGATTGGTAAATATCGTCGGATGAGAGCTCACTTTCCAGGTCTGTCTCCTCATGGGTGTCCTGCTCCCGTGGAGACACACCATTGAGCAGCTTGAGTGACCATTGAGTTCTGCCCTTCATCCCCGTTGTACGTCAGGTGCTTACAAAATGTAAATTTGAGTTTGGAGATTTTCGAGTTCAAATTTGAATTTGAATTTTGAACTATCTCCTCCCCCCTTCTATGGCGATCCGCCATAGACGTACAACGGTATGATCATGTTGCTGTCAAACCATCCCTTCGCCGTGTCTTTTGCCGTGCTTTCTCGGGTCTATGACCCTCAGGTGCCCGTGCCATGAGGATCTGTGATCCGGAGATTACCAAGAAGTTCTCAACTAAGTTGAGGAGAACTTCTGAGTAACGTCCCAAGCATCTGTGGCAGCTCTGTTCCCTCCTAAGGATCTGTGATCCTGAGATTAACGAGCAATTCTCATCCGAATTGAAGAGAATTTCTGAGTAACGTCACAAGCATTTGTCGTAGCTCTGGTTCATCCTAAGGATCTATGATCCCGAAAATACCGGGAGGCATTGATCTTAATTGTTCAAGACCTCCGGGCAATCTCGTTCATTGTTGGAATGAACGGGCGCTATGCCAGTATCAAGGGTGCCGTTGGCGTATCAGGCGTTGTTTGTTTGGTTTGGTTGTCTGCAGACATTTCTTATTGCCGCCCGGCAAGTATCTACTTCGCTGATGCGAAGGTAGAAGTTCTAAAGATATATACAATTGCAATCCATTGACTGGGTCTCAAAACGCGTCTATGCTTAGACGTCGGAGCATTCGTGCTCGAGGTAGTCCATGAACCTCTCTCCGCTAGACGGCGAAAGTGGATGCCACCTCCAGGCGGGTTGATCCTCCGCTTGTATGTCGATCTCATGGTCAAGGCTTGCTTTCCATGCTCTCGCCTCCGACCAAGACAATTCTTCCCCGACTACCGAATACTGTGGCGCGGTATATCCCATGCCTGGGTAGAGGTCTCTGATGATTGCTCCCAGCTGGTATTCGTACTGTTGTCTCCAGTACGGCCACTCATGTCGATAGTGGTAGATATAGTCTAATTCCTGAGTCCGCCTGTGCCATCGGAACGCATCATGCTCAATCACTCTGTCCCAACCGAGTCTGTCCAGGTGTGCCCTGAGCTGTCTACCCCACTCCTCGAAGCCTTGTATTCGGCCCCAGTATGTGTTGGGTACTTTCTCGTCAGGGTCGGCTAACTGGTTGGCGATGCGGGATGTCTCTGGGTCGCCGCTTCTCTTCAGCTGCATGTGGATAGCCGGCAGCCATGAGAGCCGGTGTTCCCTCTGGAACCGTATGTAATACTGCTGTCGTAAACGACCCGCACCTCGGAAACGCGCATGTATTCGGTGTCGTATGCCTCGCGGCCTACATAGGAGGAAGAGGCGGAGTGTGTGTATGTCTCGTGGCACATTTTGAATTTGATTTTATGTTTTTGCTCGAGGTGCCCACGGTGGAAGACGCTACAGCACATTGGAGTGGCCGGATCAAATAGCTTTGGAGTGGGCATGTTTTCATATGTGGCGCGAAGGTACTTGTTTGTATGTTCATGTGTTTGCATCTTTTTTTGCTCATGGTTTGGTTGCCCAGAGCCAGCGTTGACAGATGAGCACATTGTAGATTTTCTACGATAGCAGGGCTGGACATGGGTACTCGTCTGCTTTGTTTTGCTTGCTTTTTTTTTTTTTCTTTTCTTTTCTTTTTTTTTTGTGTGTTTTCTTTTGTTCCTTCTTGTCCTTCTTCTTCGGTTCTCTCTCTCTCTATCTCTTTCCTTTCTCTGACAGTTGCAATGTCTTTTGCCACCGAAAGAGCAGGTGTTTGGTTACTGATCCCCGGGTCACGGGTGGGGATTCTTAGTCTGATTTTTTTCCCGACTCGAGACCCGGGGTTTCAATTGACTGTGTGCAGAGTCTTGTGCTTTGTGTAGTTAGTGCCAGGGTCGCAAGGTGCGGGTGCAAAGAGAGTAGAGTAGCGAGAATACGAAAGGAAGTTTTCAAATGGGTACTAAAAAAGGCTTCTATTACCAACCCGAACAAGTATACAGTGCACAATTTGCTATATGCAATTGATTTCATCAGCTGGGTGCGCCAACAAGATCCCGCTAGGCTTAAATACTTGGATGAATCGCATTTTGAAAACTGGGGTAAGTAGGGATACTTGTTCTTTGCTAGTAATGCTTGTGGGTAAAATTGTATTGTTGCACAGACTGCAGTCGGTCGAGGCAAAGCCGGGGTCCGCCTGGACTGCGAATCGTACAAACCAGGCACATGTTGGAAGCAGCGAGAACCGCCTTCAGCGTCACTTATTTAACTAGTCTGACACATCCGAGAGGGGGGTCTCTTTTATCTATAAGGGATGGTTCAAACTGGCAACGCGCTTGATTATTTTGAGTCCCTGGTTGATGCGTGTCATAATGGAATTTTAGCAGAAGGCGATAACCTGATCGTGGATAACGCAAAAATTCACGGTGCAGCGCAAACGGCTGAATTACAGGATATGTTGTTTACGGTGACGGGGGTAAGGTACGTGCGCATGCCCGCATATTGGCCGGAACTTATGCCAGCAGAGTTGGTGTTTCAAAATGTTAAGGCATACATGCGAGCACATCGCGGTTTTGGTTCTTTCCGGGAGGAAATTTTGAAGGGGTTTGCAATGATTACCAATTTGGAGTTCGTAGCACGTCAGTATAGGAAGTGTATCCCCGTTTGAAGCAGTTTTATATAATTAAAATTTTAAGTTTTACTTGAATAACAAAAAATATTAATATTGTATTACATAATACAATACAGTTGCAGCCTTACAGGATAAAAATTTCCTTGATTCAAGTTAAACGTATAGAAAAAGTTATTGCTATTAATATTAATAAAGATAAATTTCTACTTATGAAAAAAGTTCAATGTATGAAAAAAGTTTAAGGTATAAAAAACTTAAAAGTTATAAATATTAAAAAAGTTTAAGCTATAAAAAAGTTCAAGATATAGAAAAAGTTATATTGGAAAAAAGATAAAAATGAAATATCTTTTTTATAGAAACAACTTTTTTTAAAGAAAGAACTTTTTTAAAGATTAAACTTAAAAAAAAATTAACTTGTGTATACGAGTTCTCGTCTCCACTTGAATGTCATTAGTTGTATTAATAATGACTAATATTTTTTCAAAACTTTCTTTTTGGTAGTTTTAGCTGCCCTTGAGGTGCTGTTTTAACTATAGTATTACCACTACCTCCGGGTATCATGACTAGCATAGCTCAGTAATTACTCATACAGTCACCTCTATTAGATATCGCATGTAAAACACACGTCAGCTCTGCCGGACTCGAAATCTTTAAGCTTACTGGTATTACTGGCGACATTCATTTTCGCCACACTTTCAAGAATGAAGAAAGTTTGACCTATATAAAGACTTTTACTTATATAGAGACTTTTACCTATATAGAGACTTTGACACGTCAAAATTTTAATATAGGTCAAACTTTTTTATATAGGTTAAAGTTTTTACATAAGGTGAAACTTTTTATATGTCAAACTTTTTATACGTCAAACTTTTTATAGTTTTAACTTTTGCTATAAGTCAAACTTTTGCAATACGTGAAAGGAATATTAATATTATTAATAATATGATAATATTAATAATTCCGGCAAGTAGATGCAAATCAAATTTTCAAAATCTTGTTAATAGTATTTCAAGTTTTATTGAAGTTGATAATAACAATTACTAGTAGTTTAACTGAGCAGCAGTAATATTAGTTGACTATATACTCAAACAACTTGAAAAACGAATATATTATTAAAGTTTATTTTCGTTTCATTAATTTTGGGGTATGCAATGTCGGTACTGTCGAGCCACAAAGGTGAGATTGGTTGCAAATGCAAACGCTTTGAAAATTTCTTCCCGGAAAGCTCCTGTACCTCAGTGAGCACGCATCCACCTCTTCACATTCTGGAAAACCAACTCGCATGGCATGAACTCTGGAAAGTAAGCAGGCAGGCGAACAACTCTCAACCACAGCAAGAAGAAGCAGATCCTGAACTTCTCGCCATTTCGAGCCTCCGCGCAGTGAATTTTTGCATTATCTACAATGAGAATATCACCGTCCCCCAAGTGTCAGTGATGAGCTGCATCAACAAGTGATTCTATATAATCACGACCGTCATTAGATCCCTCCCTCACACTCAACAATACTCTCCCTCTTGGATGCGTTAGTGACGTCATATAGGTAACACTGAAAGCCTTTCTCGCTCGCTCTGTCATATGACGAGCCCTATTCACTCTCTCACCCCTTTCCCCACGACACCACTGCCAACGTGAGCAATCTACAAACAAAGAAAATAAGAAACAAAACAGCACTGGCAGATATGAAATGTACCCCAGTTTTCGAAATGGCTTTCATCCAAATACTTAAGACGGGAGGGGTCCTGGTGCGTAACCCAATCGGCAAAGTCTGCTGCGTATAATAGATTATGGACCGTATATTTCTCTGGGTTGGTAACGCTGGCCTTCTTAAGAGTCCACCCCCAAGAACGACGAATTCTTTCTACTCGCTTCGCTCCGGCACCTCTCACGCCTCCGTCTAACTGTTCGGGAGGGAAAACAAGAGAAAATTTACGTACGACGGCTAGCGTCGACTCCTAGTACCCAGGTCCAACCCAAATCCCGAAGATGTTGAACAACTGCTGCATCAGTGAGGCCTGGTTCTTGCACAAACACACGTACTGAGAGATGAGATATGATACAAAACAATCGC
>WBZZ01006422.1:15000-30000 GCA_019918135.1 Paulinella micropora | reverse complement strand
GATTGGGCTGCCCGAGGGTACTTCTTGGCAGAGCTTGGAAAGGGAAGGAGTCGGCAAAGTTAGGGTACCCAAAGGGGTGGGTCGTAGGTTTACAGAGAGGTTGTTCGAGGGGCGCACCTTTAGCAGGTTGAGCTCCAGCGACACTAGTAGGGCAATCGAGGAGTACCACCCTGTGGACCGGGAGCAGCTGGGCTGGCGTGAAACGTTTGACGAGCTCTCTGGCAGGCGAGATCGCGGCCAGAAACGAGAGCCTCATGCAGAGGCAGCCCGCCCTGCGTCGGAGAAATACCGTTACTTGAGAATATCCGTGACCGGATTTGTCCTTTATGGCAAATTCACGTAAATGTATTCTCTGCCGGCCCTCCTTGCCATTTGCCTTTATATTACCATATTTCTTTACAAGTACGGAAAGGATGTGCAACTTACAGTGGCACAATCTACAATTCTTCCTTTCTAGACATTCTCGCTTTATCTAGAATAGAGTTGGTCTCCGTCGGGACCTATGTAGACCAACCAATTATAGAACGGATAGCAATAGATGGAACGGATAGGGATCGTAGTTCTTGTGCTCAAGCAGCACTGTTTGTACTCAGAATTAAAAGGTAACAACACTGCATAAGTGAACTGAAAACACTTGACATTTAATAACGGAATAGTAATCCTTGGACGCTTGTATTGACTAGTTATTGGGACTAGAGTGTGGTCAAGTGCTTCACGGCATTGCTCTGCGCACACCTCCTTTCATTCCGGCAAGAACCATTGCCCGTGGTCTAGTAAGCCTTCCGGTTCGGAAGCACTGCTACTTTGTCGGTTAATGAGCCTTGCTCGCGAGAAGACGGGCAAGAAAACGCATCTGAGCAGCATTCCCGAGCTTGAACAGGTCTTCGAAGATCGGTTTCAAACTTGGGAATTCACGTTCAAGATGGTTGAAACCTCTGAGAGTTCACAGCTAGGAGACATAGTCAGTTTCATAGCGAAACACCCAGAGAGAGCAGAAGAAAAATATCCATGGGATGAGTCAGCTTTTAGTGTTGATGAACAGTATAGCACGGAGTCAGACACCAGCGATGGTAACTCAGTAGATCGTGCAGAACAAAAGTCTAAAACACCATCCCCAGATACGGGTAAGAAATCTACTGACGCTGAGGCCTCTAAAACAAAAGAGAGCCAAGATGCACGCATACGACCTAATGCAAGAAGCAGGTCAAAGAAAGAGAGAAGAGCGAGGAGACGCAAGCTGAAAGAACGCAAGGAGCACGCGCAAGCTAAGCCTTTACGTGTCAGTTGCCTTCAAGCATCCCACCCTCATTGCACTATGTATGACTGTGACCGATGGCAATCCTATAAGAATGATGGTGCTTGTCAAGCGCCGGTATGGTGGAGCCAACGCTGCAGGTATGATCAAACGCATGCTCTTGTTCATCTCCTCATATCCAAGAGGGACATTGAGCTGTGGTCAGGCAGAAATAGATACTTGGAAGAGTGTATTCAGAGGGACTATGGGGAAAATTCCGGATGATTTCTTCTCGTCGTTCTTGCTAATGAAATTCAAGAAGCATACGGTATTCGCAGGGCTAGACACGATGGTTTACCAACTCGGTCGAGAGGACCGACTCAAGCACCGTGAGGTAGAGAGAGTCATCCGTCAAGTGTGGCGAAATTTCCATCTGAATGCAGGACCGGAACCTCGGAGCACCCACACTAGAGATAACACACAAACCAAACACCTCAACCCTCACTCGCAGACCGGCTCAAGGTACTTTTGTTTCAAAAGAGAGCGAGAGTGAGGAAGACAAGCAAGGTTGCTATAAGTGCGGAGCGAAAGACCACTGGCGTGCGACTTGCCCGAAGTTGCTTTGCAACCGGTGCACAGGTAAGAAACACAATCGTGCTCAATGTCCCAGAGCCAAAACAATGGTTTTGGCGCAAGGTGAGGATAGCGGAAAAGATATTCCGTTGGAAGAAAGGATTACTGTTCTCGATGACATAGCCTTAGATGTAGGTGATGTTCAGGAGGATATAGGTGAGGAAGAGGAAGGAGAGGAAGATGCAGACTTGTTTGAAGGGACAGTGTTTGCATTGCATGGTGGTGGGGAGATAGATGAAGAAAGTGATGAAGAGAGTGATGCAACAGTCCCACCCTCTGTCATACTTTTGCCTGCTCCACTCACATCGCCACGCAACAATGAAGACACAAGTCACGCACACCTATTGCTGGAGTCGATAGGTCTAGTCTGTCAAGAACAATCTCACTGCCTCACTTGCACAATGCAAATGTGCCGTCTTTGCTCATGCCTCCACCCACAAAGAAAGAGAACAAGAACAAGACCAAACAGACAACAAACAAAGACGCGAGTGTCACCAAAAACATTGGTAGGGAAGCAGATAGGTGTAGCACCACCATCACATCCCAACACTCCACGTCCACAAGACGAACAGACAAAGAAGAGCACAAAGAAGAAAGTGACTCAGACAACAACAACAACAACAACAACAACAACAACAGCAACAACGAACAAACCAACAAAAGAGACCAAACCAGCAGAAAGAATTGCAAGCACTAAGCAATGTCTCGGGAAAACTTCTCGGAGAAAACCGTGCAAAGTTCGGTTAGGTGGTCACTTGTTCGGTTCTCCACAACGAATGGCTGACATTGTACTACGATGATTATTGTGGATACCATGCAGGCCAAAGTGCAATGTACCCCTTTATCGACTTAGTACAGGAGCCAGCAAACGGCCACCAGCTGTCGTAAACTATCCTAACGAGGCAAAGTTACGTGAAATCGCGAAAGAATTTCTTGACATGTTCGGAAATTTACGCTGTGTAGCTGAAGGAAAGGATTGGAATTACCAACCCCCACCTTGGGTTAGTAATCCCACCCCCTCAGCTACACTAAACTCACTTACATGGAGTCTTGTAGGTTTGTCACAACAGACTGGTCGTGCCGGCGTGGAAACTTCCCAGTCTGCTCAACACTCGCCACCGCGCGCAAGGTCTGCTCTCAGCGTTCCTGTGGATGAGGAAAAGGTAAGTATTACCTCACCCACACCCTCAGAGACACAGCATGAGCTCATCTCACCTCACAGACTAGTCTCGAGCATAGGAATGCACACGGTTGGAGAGATAGCGAGAGAGATCAAGAGATCAGGGGGAGTATGGGATGAGAGGAGGGTGATTGAGGTAGGTGGAACGATAAATGAATACCTCACAGATGTGATGCGAGCCATAGAGTTAGTAACAGTGACTCACAACACACGCAACAGCCCCAGTCCTTATTCCATTCAAAACGACAGCAAACACACACCAATCACACCAATCACACCAATCACTCCAATCACACCGAACACAACGAACGATGAGATAGAGGTTAGATTAGACCCTTCAGGTAACTTCGTAGAGGTGACAGTCCCTCAAGAGTTGATCACAGGAGCATCAAGAGAGAGGATTACACAGTTGGATAGACAGGTGAGAGCAGTGATTACGAGTTTGCAGGACGAGTTGAAAGGACAGATACAGACAGACATGCCAGATAGAGACTACGATCCTGATGACTCAGACGACGTACCAGAAATGATGTCGTCTGAGCCCTCAGAGTCCTCTGGGTCAGAGTCAGAAGAAGAGCAGACGAAGAAGAAGAAAAAGAAAAAGAAGATGAAGATGAAGAAAGACAAGAAGAAAAAGTCAAAGAAAAATGTTGACACCACCACAGTTATGGCTCACAGTAGACTAGCAAAAAGTAAACATGTGTACCAAGACAGTGGGGCGACACAGCTTGTCTGTCATGACGAAACGATGATGAAAGATATGAAGAAGATCGCGAAAGTTACATTCAGTACAGGAAATGGAACACGAGCGATAGACGAGGCAGGGATGATGTGTGTGTCGAGGACAGATGGAGGGGGAAACATACATAAAATATGTAAGAAAGCTTTCTACGATCCTCACATGCCCATCAACGTTGCTCCCACGGGACCGATGGACCATTTCACCGGGCTGTACTCCATCAAAATGGACAAATGTTCATATTGAAGGGGGCACTGCCGGTGAAGGAAAAGGACATCTTGGTCAGGGGGAGACTGACGAAAGCTTTGCTTTATCGATGGGATGGGAGTAAGGATAATACATAACTAGACCCCAATCGTCGTTTCACCCCCAAGGGAGTGCCAGAAAGGGAGAGAGAGGCGGGGCAACAGGGTGGGAGAACCCAAGCATAAAACCCACACTCACGACACAAAAGGGACCATAACATCAGCAAGAGAGAGTAAAGTGAGCAATAAATCATCTAATATAATAATAAAGAATGCTGTTTTGTTTGTAAAGTACCCATCTAAGGTCAAGAGAGTGAGAGCACTGCCAGTTAGTATAGTTCATGCCATGGCGGGACATGTGAGTTGGGAGCGAACCAAAGCATTTGCAGATGCCATAGGTATTAAGTTAATAGGTAGAGATGGTACAGTAGAGAGTGCGAGAGAAGAGTGCAGAAGGTGTGAGCCATGCATGATAGCTAAAGCTAGCGTGTTGCCTCGTTTCGCCTCTAATCATTTGCCTAGAGCAGAGAGAGTGCGAGAGATGTTGGGCTGCGATACACAAGGCCCATGGAGATTAATGTCCAGAGAGGGGAGAAGGTATAAATTTACGGTTATGGATGATTTCTCGGGGTACGCATTAGATTTTTATTTGCGACACAAGAATGAGTTCGTATCTTGTATACATAAAGCGATAGCGAATATAGAGAGACAAACAGAAAATAAAGTTAAAGTCATAGTTTGCGATCAGGAGTTCACTGCCCCAAGAGAGATTAGTGAGGAATATAGTGATATTATATGGAAGGATGCAGCCACAGCAGATAAAGATGGCAACGCAAGAGCTGAGAGAATGAATGGGGTGACGGGGGGGCCTGCTCGCGCACTTAGGCAGCATGCTCGATTTCTGCCTAACTTCTGGGCAGAAATGGAGCATACAGCCACTGTGTTATATAATATTTTGCCTTTAACTAAAGGACAGCATAAGGGTATGTCCCCTTATCAGTTACTGTTCAAACGGGCACCGCCATTACACCAATTGCGACCAATTGGGTGTATGGGGGTAATGCACGTAGGAAAAGTAAACGGTAAAGGATCCATGCCCGGTAAGTTAGTATGCATCGCGATTTGTACAGAGTTTGGGACGGACAGAAGGTATTATCACCTAAGGTAGTATGGGAAGATGCAACTGAGGGGGAGATAGACTCACAGCCAGAAATCGACGATGAAAATGACCCAAGCACAACACAGGGGCACATAGACACCGGGATAGCCGTAGGAACTAGCCAGGTAGACCATTTCGAGCCCAATTCCTGACATTACAGTTGCACCATTCTCACACAGTCCCACAACTACACCGCATGTAGACAGCGAGGTAGAGGATAAGGTAGAGGCCAAGGTAGAGACTGAACATGAACCTTACGAGGTTGAAGCAGTCCAGAGGGAGCAATAGATGAGCGCATTAGCATAGGGCCCTTGCCTATAGATATGAATAGCCCTAGCGCCCAACTTGACCCCACATCAAAGTATATAGAGGATAAGGCCCCAGCCAAGGGATTAACTTGGGAGCAAAGCGACAAAGTGTCAGAAGCGAACATAGTCAGCGGTAAAAGGGTGAGGAAGCAATTAGATTTATCCCGCATTTCTACACATCATGTTACTACTATGTATGACATGGATGATTGCATCTCACATGAGGAAGTGAGTGAATGGATGTTTTACATACATTTGCCACCAGACTTAGCAATTGAAGGCATGACACTCAAAGATCTACAGGCAGGGATAGATAAAGAGCTGCGTTCGATAGCAGAGTTCAAGACCTACCAATGGGTAGATGAAAGTGAAGCCAGAAAAGCAGGAGTTAAGATAGTAGTGTTAACTTGGGTGCACAAGGTCAAAGCGGACCAGGATGGACTTAGGTTCGTCAAGTCGCGTTTATCCTTGAGGGGAGATCAATTGCAACCGGGAATAAGCTACAACCCCGAACAGCTCTACGTACCATGTGCGAATCACCGTTCAGTTTTGCTTGTTTGCAAGTGGACAGTTAGCTATGGTAGGAGATTGTATGGAGTAGACTTTAAAAATGCTTATCTTAATGCTGACATGATTGACGCCATATACGCTCGCCCACCGCATGGAGCATCCGTGATAGGGAGAGTAGGGAAGATATGGAAAGTAGTCAAGGCGTTGTACGGAGCGCCCCAAGCAGGGAAACGCTGGTATGACATATTTTCTGGACTTTTGAGACAGTTAGGCTTTATCACGCTCAAATCCGATCCTTGTATGTTTTCGGAGAAGGGAGTGAAATTAGGTGACGGAATTGTAGGTGTTTTTCATGTTGATGACTTCATATTCATGGCGCCTAACAAATTAGCCTATGATCGCGTTTGCGAGAAACTTGAGATGAATTTCCCCATCAAAAGACTCGGTTTAGCGAAAGAATTCAAGGGTATGGAAATAATTCAGACCAAGTCCGAAATAATTTCTAAATCAGCAAAGTTACGCTTGAAAAGTTGTAAAATTTTACGGGTATGACCAATGCAAACCTAGCGCAACACCAGGATCGAAAACAGACCCGATGCCGATGGATTCGCAAGCTAGACTTAGACAATTTTCGATTCCACAGATAGTTGGGAGTTTACTCTTTTTGGCTAAGATGACGAGGCCGGATATAGAGGAAGCGCTCAATTCTGCTAGTGTAATGCAAACAGTATGTGGGAAAGACTTATGCCAAGTTAGGGAAGATCATCCGATACCTGAAAAACGATAGAGTACTTAGGTTCAGTAATCAGGAGCCTAGTGCAGTAGGTAAGGCAGGACCCGTAGGACCAATGACAGTTGGCCCGATGCGGCTCACAGGGTTTGTCTAAAGACGGGGAAATCTCGTACTGGGTATGTAGTCTTGGTAGGAGGAGATCCCGTAGCTTGGTTATCCAAAAGACAGTCAAAGGTAGCACTTTCTTCGAACGATGCGGAAATTTTCGCAGCGAACGAAGCCCTTAGGGAAGCTATGTCCATTTGCAACATGCGAGATGAATTAGGCATCCCGGAGGCTAAACCATTCGACGTCCATGAGGATACTGCCCAAACCATACTAGCTGCACAACGCGGGTTAGCCGGACCACGCACTAAACATTTGCCTTTGGAAGAACACTACCTGCACGAGTTAGAACAGGAAGGTATAGAAATGTTCAGGAAAGTAGGTACCAAAGGGCAGTTAGGAGAAGTACTGACTAAGTATTTGCCCAAGGATCAAGCAGACGCGTTGTTAGACGTGCTTTGCCCCGCATTGGATTTGGAAGCGCTTGGAAAGATAGCGCTCACGGACTGATAGGCGAGCTATAGCCATAGCAGGGGGTTGATGCCAACTTTCGCTAAGTCAAGGAACCGGGGACCGGAAATGAGTGTAATTACTCAAAGTCGGTCTTGTATTATATTTCACGAGGGTCAACCTCGCTATTCCTTATCTACCCCAGTTGTTTAGGTTGTATTTCGCGCTGCGTTCGGCTGAATCGGAAGTGGGCGGCGTCAACGAGTGACAGAGCGCTTCTGGGGACAAAGTCACTAAGCAGCCCTCGGCTCTTAGAGATTTTGTGCCCAAAAGCGCTATTATAGGTTGTTCGGACTCGCCACCACGTTTGTTTGTGCTTTTGGAGTGTTTTTGCTTTGCGCTACCCTCTTTCTCCGTTGATAGGATCTTTAGGTAGTGGAGCAACAGACGGGCTCAGAGCGCAAGACTAAGTCCCAGGAAAAGGACCTAGAGGATAATGTTTGATGCGGATCCGTAGCCAACGCGCCCGGCGTCCTTAGCGCATCGAAAACCTCGCGTTCCGCCGGCCCTGCAGGACCCTTCGAAATATAATGTTTTTACATGTTGTTTTCCTAAAGGTACCCCTTGCCGGGGAAATGCTGACGTTTTTGTTTTTGCTAAGTCGCATTTATATCTCATACTAAATAAACTGCATTTTTCTCTTAGAACTCGTTGTTCTATGACTACTGCGTCAATTTGGCATGATTATATTTCATATTTCATATTATATATGTATTTGCCTTCATAACTTTTATTGTAACATTTAATCCCACTTTTTATATATCATTATGTGATGTTCATGTCTATACTTTATATATATATACGGATATTGTGTTGATCATATATTCATCAGCGATAGCAAATTCATTAAATTTCACCGTAACTCATATTACCGGATCAACATTTATTAAGTCGACTCGTTGACTTATTATCTTTTGATTATATGTTCATAATTTCCGATGCATGATTTCCTTCACAAGTATTCAGCCGGGATGGGCGGGACTTTTTGCCTTTGAGCAATTGAGAGGTTAGTTGAGAGTAGGAAAATAATCTTCTTCTCGTCGGAGAGGCCTAGCTATACTGTGGGACGCCAGCCTTGCTTGTAATCTAACCGATACAGGCATGCCGCGGTAAGCCGGGTAGCCACATCCGACATACTTCTCAGAGAGAGTGAGGGTAAGTAGTCGTGACCAATGAGGGTCTGGCTTTTCACCGCCAACGTGTGTGATAGGGGTTAGACATGTTTATTGTTATTATAATCATAAGGTCCTTGGTGCGGACATAATAATAAATTATTCCAAAGTTCAGCAGAGAAGGCAGATTAATTTACGTTCTTTGAGGGGGAGCGTCGGAGAAATACCGTTACTTGAGAATATCTGTTACCGGATTTGTCCTTTATGGCAAATTCACGTAAATGTATTCTCTGCCGGCCCTCCTTGCCATTTGCCTTTATATTACCATATTTCTTTACTAGTACAGGTAGGATGTGCAACTTACAGTTGCACAATCTACAATTCATCCTTTCTAGACCTTCTTGATTTATCTAGACTAGGGTTGGTCTGCGTCGGGACCTTTGTAGACCAACCAATTATAGAACGGATAGCAATAGATGGAACGGATAGGAATCGTAGTTCTTGTGCTCAAGCAGCACTGTTTGTACTCAGAATTAAAAGGTAACAACACTGCATAAGTGAACTAAAAACACTTGACATTTAATAACGGAATAGTAATACTTGGACGCTTGTATTGACTAGTTATTGGGACTAGAGTGTGGTCAAGTGCTTCACGGCATTGTCCACCCTCTGCGCACACCTCCTTTAATTCCGGCAAGAACCATTGCCCGTGGTCTAGTAAGCCTTCCGGTTCGGAAGGACTGCTACTCTGTCGCCCTGGCAGCACTGCCGGCCGCAAGAAAATGCGTTTGCTGCACAACCCTGCGGTGGAGGCAACGCTGGCTCGGGTGTTTGCTGCTTCGCCTTCCGGCTCTGGCACTCTCTCTCTCTCTCTCTCTCTCTCTCTCTCTCTCTTTCTTTCTCTTCTCTCTCTTTCTTTCTCTCTCTCTCTCTCTCTCTCTTTCTCTCTCTCTCTTTTTTTTTTCTGTCTCTCTCTCTCTCTCTCTCTCTCTCTCTCTCTTTCCTCGTCCCACCCCCTTCTTTTTTTCTTTTTAGGTAGGATGCCTCCCCTGGTGCCTGGGTTTTCAGATTCTGGCAATCTCTCTCTCTCTTTCTCTCTCTCTCTCTCTCCTTCCACGCACTTCTTTTTCTTCTTTCTTCTTCTTCTTCTTCTTCTTCTTCTTCTTCTTCTTCTTCTTCTTCTTCTTCTTCCTCTTCTTCTTCTTCTTCTTCTTCTTCCTCTTCTTCCTCTTCTTCCTCTTCTTCCTCTTCTTCCTCTTCTTCTTCTTATTCATGTTTTCCTTGTAGTGTCGTCGTCGTCTTTAAGCTCGTCGTCGTCTTCAAGCTCGTCGTCGTCTTCAAGCTCGTCGATGTCTTCAAGCTCGTCGTCGTCTTCAAGCTCGTTGCGTGTGTCGTTGTCGTCTTCAAGCTCGTCGCCTGCGTCGTCGTCGTCTTCAAGCTCGTTGCCTGTGTCGTCGTCGTCTTCAAGCTCGTTGCCTGTGTCATCGTCGTCTTCAAGCTCGTCGCCTGTGTCGTTGTCGTCTTCAAGCTCGGCTCCTGTTAGTGTCAAGATTGAGCAAAGCATAGGTAGTCGCAACAGGGAAGTCGATGCTACTTGCCGTATTTGCAAGGATGAAATAGGGGACGTCTTGTACAAAGATGTTGGAAGTCCCCAGCTTAGGTTAGCAGAGGTGACATGCTGTGGGGCCCCATTCCATCGCAAGTGTATACAAATTTGGTGGGATGCTTGCGGGAAGCAAGTTCACATTTCCAGGTGCCCAAATTGCCGGGAGATCAGCAACAGCTTCCGTACTTCTTATCCTTTACGGGCATGAGATGGTGAGGTGGAAGCCAATGTCAAGGAAAGCAATGGCCCAAAGGGCGTCTTCACTGTCTTCAGTCATAGATATGACTGAAGACGACTCAGAGTGGGAGTCCGCGCCCCTTCCTGTCTTTGTAAAGCCCGAGCCTGGTAGTAGTCGGAGCTTGTCCCCTGAATCCCCTCGTGTGCAATCTGGAAAGGTTATTAAGGCCGAGCAAGATGCAGAGTACGAGATAGCTCAGCAGAGGACGTAGGAGACGTAAGCAAGGCAAGCTGCCAAAGGCTGAAAATGACGAGGAGAAGCAGTTGAGGTGGGCGCTAGCGGAATCTATTAGGCAAGGCACCGCAGCAGTTGCTTAAAATGACAAGGACAAGGCAACGCAGCAGTTGCTAAGGACGCTGACCAGCAAGAGGCTGCACCAGCACGGAGTGGTCAAAAAGTCGTTGAGGTTGGTACGCGTACGGGAGCGTCCGCCCAGGGAGAGAGCCGCGCAGAGAGAGCTCCTAGGATGGTAGAGAGTTTTGCAAGAATTGTTGGCAAAAATCGTCCCAAGCGCACCGAGTCTCTTGCCAACCTTCCCAAGCGCACCGAGTCTCTTGCCAGCCTTCCCAAGCGCACCGA
Organism: Paulinella micropora; assembly: GCA_019918135.1. Lineage (NCBI taxonomy): Eukaryota > Cercozoa > Imbricatea > Euglyphida > Paulinellidae > Paulinella > Paulinella micropora. Next base: position 19,109 of record WBZZ01006422.1, on the reverse strand, counting down.
GTCTCTTGCCAACCTTCCCAAGCGTAAGAGCGGCCAGGTCTCTTTCTTTCTCTCTCTCTCTCTCTCTCTCTATCTATCTATCTATCTATCTATCTATCTATCTATCTATCTATCTATCTATCTATCTATCTATCTATCTATCTATCTATCTATCTATCTAGCTATCTATCTGTGTAAAATGTAGGGCAGTGGTGGTGCGGTGAGCGCGGAGGGAGGCAGCAACGGCGGCGTTCAGGTCTATCTTTTTCTCTCTATTTATTTATCTATCTATTTAGCTAGCTAGCTATCTAGTAGTAGTAGTAGTAGCAGTAATAATGATAATAATAATAATAATAATAATAATAATAATAATAATAATAATAATAATAATAATACTATATCTGAGGCGTACTGATGCAGCTAATGGCATATCCTTAACGGACATAAGCCTCCAATACCCTTGTTCGAGGTCCTCCACCCCCCCGTGTCAGTCTCTCGCCTGATGATCGGGGCCACCGATGGAGCTCCTGAGGGCAAGACTGCACTAAGCCGAGGTTATTCCGCAGTCCCAGCAACCTCTTGCAAGACGTCACCGAATGTGCAAGTGCATACACCAAGCGCGGTTGCTAGAGCTGCCTCGAAACCCCACCCATAACAATCTGGTGTCTGCTGGGTCCTGGGCTATCAACCAGCATATGCGGAGTTTAAGATCTTTTACGCGCGCAACGACCCTCCTCCCCAGCATCTACCACCAAAGGGTTATGAGTTGGCGTCACAGTTTAACGCCTTGAGGCCACTGGGCTGAATAATAATAATAATAATAATAATAATAATAATAATAATAATAATAATAATAATAATAATAATAATAATAATAATAATAATAATAATAATAATAGTGCTTCTCTGTCAATGGCTGATGCATTTCTGCACATGCGCCTCCATCGTCTCACCCGTGAGGGGAGTACGAAGAATTGACGATAAGCTCTAATGACACCCCCGCAAGGGCAGTTCCAACACTTCCAGACGGGCCGGTATGTTCAATGAAAATACTGGTCCAGACGGATCGGTATGTACAATGAAAATACTGGTGGCACCGACGGGAATCGAACTGGCGACAGGGCCCAGATGGTAGAACTTGACCACTGGGCTATCACGGTGTCCATAATAATAATAATAATAATAATAATAATAATAATAATAATAATAATAATAGTGCTTCTCTGTCAATGGCTGATGCATTTCTGCACATGCGCCTCCATCGTCTCACCCGTGAGGGGAGTACGAAGAATTGACGATAGGCTCTAATGACACCCCCGCAAGGGCAGTTCCAACACTTCCAGACGGACCGGTATGTTCAATGAAAATACTGGTGGCACCGACGGGAATCGAACTGGCGACAGGGCCCAGATGGTAGAACTTGACCACTGGGCTATCACGGTGTCCATAATAATAATAATAATAATAATAATAATAATAATAATAATAATAGTGCTTCTCTGTCAATGGCTGATGCATTTCTGCACATGCGCCTCCATCGTCTCACCCGTGAGGGGAGTACGAAGAATTGACGATAGGCTCTAATGACACCCCCGCACGGGCAGTTCCAACAATTCCAGACGGACCGGTATGTTCAATCAAAATACTGGTGGCACCGACGGGAATCGAACTGGCGACAGGGCCCAGATGGTAGAACTTGACCACTGGGCTATCACGGTGTCCAAAATAATAATAATAATAATAATAATAATAATAATAATAATAATAATAATAATAATAATAATAGTGTATCTCCTGCCAATTGCTGAGCCAAAAGGCCATGTGCATCCAGTCCTCCATTCCATAAGGAAAGTCTCCACACCAATCGGTGGAATAAAGGAAGTGACGGCATAGAACATTACTCTAGGAGCTTTATACCAATCAGCCCATGGAAAGGACCGATGGCCTATGTACTCCCTAATAATAATAATAATAATAATAATAATAATAATAATAATAATAATAATAATAGGCTTCCTCAGACTATAGCATCAGATCCAGATCCTGGACATGTGCCTCCATTAATAATAATAATAATAATAATAATAATAATAATAATAATAATAATAATAATAATAATGATAATGGTAATGATAATCATAATAATAATAATAGCGAAACACGTGGTCTGAGTTGTTACTACCATCTCCATGGGTACTGATGCCGGAACCGGCCGGTCGGTGTCAACAGGTCGTCCACTTCCGTTCTCACCGGGCAAGAGAATAATAATAATAATAATAATAATAATAATAATAATAATAATAATAATAATAATAATAATAATAATAATAATAATAATAATACTATATCTGAGGCGTACTGATGCAGCTAATGGCATATCCTCAACGGACATAAGCCTCCAATACCCTTGTTCGAGGTCCTCCACCCCCCCGTGTCAGTCTCTCGCCTGATGATCGGGGCCACCGATGGAGCTCCTGAGGGCAAGACTGCACTAAGCCGAGGTTATTCCGCAGTCCCAGCAACCTCTTGCAAGACGTCACCGAATAATAATAATAATAATAATAATAATAATAATAATAATAATAATAATAATAATAATAATAATAATAATAATAATAATAATAATGATAATACTACAGGGCAGTGTGAGCGCGGAGGCAGCCAGCAATGGCGGCGTTCAGGTATCTATCTATCTATCTATCTATCTATCTATCTATCTATCTATCTATCTATCTATCTATCTATCTACCTGTGTAAAATAGGGCAGCGAGGGTGTGGCGAGCGCGGAGGCAGCCAGCGGCGGCGTTCAGGTATCTATCTATATACATATCTAGCTAGCTACGTGTCTATCTATGTACAATGTTAATATAGGGCAATGGTGCGGTGAGCGCGGAGGCAGCGAGCACCCGCCTTCAGGTATCTATCTATCTATCTATGTATCTAGCTGGCTATCTACCTGTGTAAAATAGGGCAGCGAGGGTGTGGCGAACGCGGAGGCAGCCACTGCGGCGGCGGCGTTCAGGTATCTATCTATCTACATGTAATATATATATATATATTTATATATATATAGCTAGTTAGCTGTCTATGTAAAATATTAATATAGGGCGATGGTGCGGTGAGCGCGGAGGCAGCGAGCACCGGCCTTCAGGTATCTATTGTCTATCTATCTATCTATCTATCTATCTATCTATCTATCTATCTATCTATCTATCTATCTATCTATCTATCTTTTCATCAGTTGATCTCATCACTTACTCCACGAAGTGAACCAAGGCCACTTGAGGTGTCACTGACCCTCCCTTGGGCTTGATGTTTTGAAATGGGTGCCATCTGTCGACAGACAGAGAATTAGGGGATGGTGTGGGTGTGCTGGGCCCGTGGTGGGGTGCCTTATGTGTGCCTAGCCATACGCCTATGAGTCACATGCCGAAATAGCGACGGGAAGCACAATCCTGTTCCCTCAGGGTGCCCTTTCTCGCTTGTTGAGCCCGGAATAAAACCCACTGTGCTCTGTCGGTTTATACTAGACTGTCGATGTCACAGTCTCGAAACTCCATCTGCTTACTGGGCCCTCTGTAATGGAGGTGGGAGCTCGTTCTGCAAGGGGCGCTTATGGAACGAGCCCTGGCCCCGCCTGGTACTAGGGAGCTTTGGTATCGCCTGTATCAGTCCCTTCCGTGCAAACATCACGGCTTAGCTGGGCATCGGGTCAATACTTTACAGACTTCCTTGGTTGACGAAATCAGAAGCTCCTTTTTTCTGACATTAGTCGATATCTCATCTATCTATCTATCTATCTATCTATCTATCTATCTATCTATCTATCTATCTATCTATCTATCTATCTATCTATCTATCTATCTATCTATCTATCTATCTATCTATCTATCTATCTATCTATCTAGCTAGCTGGCCATGTACCTGTAGATAGAAGATAGGCCCCCAGCGGCGTTGGCGGCGTCATCATCGTCTAGTTCCCAAGCCGCAACGGGATCCCCTCTGCCACCAAGTAGCATCCCAGCCATGGAATTTGAGGGATGGCCGCCAGAAATAGGTAGTTTTGTAGCAGTAACGGAGGCTGAGGGTAGAGAGGAAGTAGAGGAACTGTTTAGGGACGGAGCGATAAG
>WBZZ01006422.1:0-2500 GCA_019918135.1 Paulinella micropora | reverse complement strand
TGTCTCAAATCTGCAACGTAAGCACTAAGCTATCTACCCCACTGTTTAAATGAGATGCTTGGAGGAAGTTCCCAGCCATAACCGTGACAACACGATCTTTGGAACTGGAGATATTCTCAATCGCTCATTGTGCCTCTTAATACGCTGATATCAGATGTCTGTCGCTCCAAAAATTCAGCTTCTCATTTCCATAGGCACAGAAACTAAGGTTTTACAGCAATCCCAGCCTGTGGTGTTCATTTCGAATGAAATTTTTAACTGCACCACATAACAGAACTTCTCCTGCTTCTATATATATATATATATATATATAAACATTATCTTTCTCGATGTTTCATTCTTTGAACTCTCCCAAAGATTCAGCTTCTCACTTCCAAAGGCACAGAAACTAAGGTTTACAGAAATACCAGCCGTTGATGTTCATTTCGAATGGACTTATTTTTAACTAGAACTCCTACTCGAAGAATTCACAATTATTTTTCTAAATGTTTCTTTGAAAAATGCAAAAGTCATGTAGGAAATTGCGCTTGCTGATATTTGTATGCCTGCCATACATGTATGTGCAGCAAGGTCGGTCGTCTTACTTTAGAATTGCATCGAGAATCTATCCTAGAAGTCAAGATGCTTGGAAAAATCGATGTATGTATGTGCATACGTGATACTTTATGTATGCCTGATTCTGGGTGATATAAATTGTATAGGGATTGGTCAGTTCATGCGTGATTTATATCCCGCCTTCCGGTTTCGTGAGGCATTTGCTGAGGCGTCCACAGGTTCCAAAGGCGTCCATGATCGACATTGCGATTTTTATTAATATTTTGGTTGTAATAAGGTCGTCCAACCCAGCGTTTCAACCTCAACGTGTTGCCCTTTGTCTTGCATTGGGTCTCTTGTGTGCGCTTTTGGCGTTGCTTCATTTGTGCTTGGTGTCTGTAGGGCATGCTTGTGTTGATTTGTGTTGCTTTTGCAAACGGTCCGGATATAAGCGTCAACTAGATAAATGTTGAGCTATATTTTACTCTTTTCTTGTCAGTACAAATTGCGACCAGATTTTTGACATCCTGTCCTGCTCTTTACTGGTAAGATCTGTGGAAACCACTGCTTTCTCAAAGTGTGTGTCTTTGACCTATTTGCCAAGGTATTGCGAGTCGCTCTACTCGGATGGTTTTGGTATGCCTGTGGTGCATTGGAGCATGATTTACATCGTACTGGGTGCTCTTATGTTCTCGTCTTTTTTACCCTGGACGTGAGTGATTTCATTATTAAAAAACGTTCTCGTACGGTGGATCAGGAGAGAAAGTTGTGGTAGTAATTGATTTATCACCTAGGCAAATTGCCATCCACTCGGATCGACAAGCGATAGATAGATAGATAGATAGATTGATTGATTGACAAGATAGATAGCCTACCTACATATTGTTAAAAAGAGGCGCCATCTACCTTATAATAGGCTTAGGCTGCTTGACCGGCAGCTTATGTTGGGTAACATTCCATACCACATATGACATTGTGGTCGAATGCACGTCGATATAGACGTGTTGATCACCAGTATCCTCCATGCCCGCGATCTTACCCCGCAGCAATTTCTCTCTTGCTGCATAGAGGTGTTCCAACCTCTCTTCTATCGCGACCAACACCGCCTCATCCTCTGCGGAATCCCTACACACCACATTCGCGATCGTCATATCACGTGGGTTCGTATAGGCACAGCCAGAGGTTGTGGCAATGACATATTCCGCCTCCTGACTTGTGTCGTCAGAACTGTCACCGCAGAGTCCCCCGACTTTACTGTGCATACATGGAAGAACGAGGCTGTGACAGGTGCATGCGCAGATAGGTAAATATGCGACCTTTTCTTATTCCCCTATACACAGCGATGTATAGAAGAGCTATATCTCGTTAAGATGTAGTTATGTCCGTTTTTATCTATATACTTTTGAGCCGGTTGAAAACGATATTAATAATATTACGATTCATAGCCTGTAGTACTTTTTTTAAGCAGGATAATATTATCGTTAGGGGTGACACTGGGAAAATGCCTCTCTTTTTTCTTTTTGTTGCTTGGCTCTGACAGTCTCCTATATTTTCCGCCATACTGGTTTCCTCTCTTTGCAGAGGAGGAAGATTATGTTATCATCATAGTGCTGTGAAATTGGATGGATTAATACCATGGCTTGCAATAAATAATATCTTTTGATTATTAATATAACCTACAAAAGTGCAAAGAAAATACACCGGCTAAAGTGCAAAGAAAATACTCCTTGTACCTTGGATGGATTAATACCCCGGCTAAGCAAAGAAAGAGACAAAGATAGTGGAAGAGTGTAGGAAAGGAGTTGGGGAGGTGTTAGACGTTTGCAGTGCACATAAACAACAGTGAAACCTTGCACAGAGGCCCACAAAGCGGCACGGCAAGTCACTCGTTGTGTCTACAATTTTGACACCTATAGCAGTGTTTGGAGAGTGTAGGTGGCATAGAAAGTGTATTTAGTGGTGCAGA
>WBZZ01006421.1:0-135341 GCA_019918135.1 Paulinella micropora | reverse complement strand
TGTGGGGCTAAACATAGAGCTGTACCTCTCCCCCCTTTCCCCTTCCCTCTTAATCTCCTAGTTTTCACTGCCAAATGTAAAAATTTGTCGAGCTTTAATAAAAAATTTTATTTTCTTGGCGCGCGCGGGCCCCTGTCTCGACTACAAACTCTGTCTAAGTCCTGGGGGCAAGGCCCCCCCGAGCCCCCCCTTTCAGCCCGCGCCAGCGTGCTGGTAGCCAAAGAAGACAAGACGCCGAAGGTGCCTACCGGTTGTCGAATGCTTTGCCTCTATTGTTGGTGCTCTTTTTACCTGTGTTGTTACCTTTGTTTGCCTATAATATAAGTGCCGCCGCCCCTTATCGAAACACGGGTACAAAGAGCAGCAAATGACAGACCTTGCGAGCACGCTCCGGCTTCTCAACGTGCCCCTACGACATCCGCCGTGGCTATCCGGGGACTTGCAAGCGACGAGGGCCTCTGCCATCTCCAATCTTGTGCGGAAAGGCAAGTTCTTTCACAGGGGGGGAGGAGGCACCCCTTTCTCCCTAGTGCCCCCCATCTCTTCTTCCCCTCTCCCTTGTCAAGACTTTTAAATGACATTGTTTTTACTTTCCTGGCCTCCCTCTTCTCTTTTTCTTCCCCCTCCCTACCCAGGTTTTTTAGACGGGGAGGGGGGGCTAAGACGGGTCGTGCCTCCTCCCCTCCCCTCCCCCAGCTCTCTCTATCAAATGCAAAACTCTTTTGGGGGATTTTTTTTTAATTACATTTTTTTTGTAGCTTCTGCGCCCTTCTCTTCTCCCCTTCCCTTGTTCTTTGAGCCCCCTGGGCTCAGTGGGCTCAGAGCGGGGAGGAAGAAAGAAAGGGGAGGGGAGCGCCCCCCCCCCCTTTTTCGGGAAGAAGGGAGAGAGAAGGAAGGCGACGGAGAGGGTTTGGGGGGGGGTGGGGGGGAATGCCCCCCCTCCTCCTTTTTCTTCTCCCCTCCCACTTGAGCCCCCTGAGCCCGGGGGGCTCAAAGAACAAGGGAAGGGAGAGGGGAAGGGCGCAGAAGCTACAACAAAAAAATAAATACATGAATTCCTCCACTAAGCACCCCCCCTCACCCCTGTCCAATCTCTCAGACGGGGGGGGGTTTGTGGCTAAACACAGAGCTGTACTTCTCCTTCCCTTCCCCTTCCCTCTTAATCTCCTAGTTTTCAGTGCAAAGTGTATGACTTTGTCGAGCTTTAATTCAGCGTATTGTATACTTTCTTGGCGTGCCCCTGCCTTGCCCACCCTCCCTTAGTTCGCAGTGCCAAGATTAAAAATTGTTTAAGGATTTTTTTTTATTTGTACATTTTTTAGCGCGCCCCTACCTTCCCTGCTTCCCCGGCGCCTTTTTCACGGCGGTGCCTTTGCGAACTTTACTTTTTTTTCTTTCCCCTCACTTTTCTCAAAACGTGAGATTTGTCGGTCTATGTACGCTCTGGTTGTCGTCCAAAAACCCAGCCTGCTTGGGTGGGCTAGAGAGGGGTTACCTTCCCAAGAATTGTTATTAAGATTTCAATCCAGCTCTCAGTGCCAAGTGTAACACTTTGTCGAGCTTTTAATAAAAACTCGGAAGCACTGCCTTTTCCGACCTTATCACACGCCCCATGCAAAATAGTACAATTTAGCGCTAAATTAACGGGCCGCTCTGGCCTAAAAGAGAGAAAGCAGCATGGAGGTGCGCAGTCACACCCCCGCCCGGTTCTGAGTGGCTAGCCGCCTGCGAACGCTGCTACACGAAGGAAGTCGCTGGAGCACGATGCGCAAGATTTACAAAAATAGAAAAAAAAATGAAAAATGGAATTTTTTTTGTTATGGCCAACCTATGGCACGGGCAGGACACGCGCGACAGCGTAGTAGTAATAGGCAGCGCGAATTGGCACCCCCGGATTCCACGACGACTGTCAGCACGGCCGCACAAGCCAGGGTACAGCCGAAACTCCAGCCGGCTTGTTTGCTTTTGCCAAGCTCGGCGCAGGAAGCTTTACAATCATGCCTTGTTGTACTGGCGCAGGTGGTTACACAAGAAATTGTGTCGAATAGCCAAGGCATAATTATCAAGCTTTCCATCACGTTCCAGGAGGAGCACAGCTGTGTGCATCAGGAGCTGGTTCCGTGTAAGACCGTCGAGCTTTAATTCAGCGTATTCTTTTTCGCACTTTCTCCCTTCCCCTCTCCAACTTTTTTCTCTCACTCCCCTGTTTTTAGACGGGGTGGGGGCGCCCCCCCAATCCGGAAAAAAGCAAATAAAACGAAACAAGGGGGGGGGGGGGTTACCGAAAGCGAAAACAAAAAGGGGACAGGGATTACCTCCAGACTCTGAGAGTAACCTAAAAAAAAGCTGCAAGGGAACCCGATGATGCAGAGAGAGTCCTCGTACCCCCGTACGCGCGAACAAGTGCAGGAATGGTTGCGAACCGAGCTTGAGGCGCGGGGTGTGCGCGGCGCGACGCTAAGAATCATAGCCAGGGTACTGCGATACCGCGACCGCGCGGGGCTGCTGCGCCTGACCGAGGCAGACATCAAGTACGTGGTCGGCAACGCGACGCCGAGGCTGGACCCCGACGTGGCGCTGATGTTGCGAGACATGTTCAACGACCTGCGCAGCGCCGATGCGCAAGCCGCACAAACGGCAGGAGACAGCCAGCGTTATGCCGAACAACAGTACTGTCTGGCCGAATCCTATTTCTACGGGCGAGGGGTGGCCCAAGACTACGCCCGGGCAGTGCAGTGTTACCGCCGCTCCGCGCGCCTGGGAGTCAGGGATGCGCAGTCCAGCCTCGGCAAGTGTTATTTCCACGGCCATGGCGTAGAGCCCCAGGCGGGTCGGGCGGTCAAGTGGCTTCAGAGGGCGGCCGCCAAGGACGACGCAGACGCGCTCTTCTACCTGGGCGTCTGCTGCTACCACGGGCTCGGCCTGGGTCAGAGCCAGGACCGGGCCGCAAAGTATTTTCTGCAAGCAGCCCAACTCGACGACACTAGGGCGATGTGCAACCTCGGGGTTTGTCTCGTGCACGGCCGCGGCGTGCCGGAAGACCCCGCTGCCGCGGTCCAGTGGTTCGCGCGAGCCGCACTACAAAACGTTGCAGCCGCGCAGTACAACCTGACCTTGTGCCTGGACGCTGGGAGCGGCGTGCGTAGGGACGAGGACCGCGCTCTGGCGCTTTTCCAAGCAGCGAGCCAACAAGGCCACGCCGGCGCACAGTACCAGCTGGGCCTGCGCGCCGAGGCCGGCCGCGGCGTGCCCGAGGCCGCTGCCTTCGCTTTTTTTCTGCGGGCGGCAGCGCGGGGCCACGCGGAGGCGGCGCTTCTCGTGTCACGCCGCCTATCCCACGACAAGAAACTGGCGGACGAATGGGCGCAGCGAGCGCAGGCAGCGACCCGATCCGCCTCGCAGTGTGACCTGGAGGTCTGCTGCGCCCACAGCCCCGCGCCACTTGCCCCGCCCACGAGCGAGGCTGCCGCGCTGTGCAGCCTGGGTGATGCCTTTCTCAAGGGCAACGGCGTGGCCAAAGACGAGGCCAGGGCAGCCGAGATGTACCACCAGGCCGCCGAACAAAACTGTGCAGTGGCCAAGACTAACTGGGTTATTGCTATTTTAGTGGGCTCGGCGTGGCCCAGGACATGACCAAGGCCATCGAGTATTACCGCCGCGCGGCCGAGCAGAAAAACGCAGACGCGCAATTACGGTTGGGGCTATGTTACGCCAGCGGGGACGGTGTGGCCCAGGACATGACCAAAGCAGTCGAATGGTACCAACAGGCGCCTTTCTCTGCGATCGCAATGTGTAACTTGGGCTTTTGTTATTTGAATGGGCTCGGCGTCCCCCGCAACAGCGCCGAGGCAGTGGAATGGTACCGCCGGGCGGCCCCGCATGTTGTAGAGTCCCAATACAACCTCGGCGTGTGCTATGCGATGGGGGTCGGGGTCGCCCCGGACCCTGTCGCCGCGATGGACTGGTTTCGCCGGGCCGCGGAGCAGGGATTTGCCAAGGCGCAGTACAACGCCGCGGTTCGTTTCTCCAAGTGCAAGGGCGTCGCACAGGACCTGGCCGCTGCGCACAAGTATTTTGTCCTCGCGGCCGAGCAGGGCCACGCGGGCGCCCTCAACAGCCTCGGGGCCTGCTACTATTCAGCCAAGGGAGTCCCCGGGACCGGACGCGGGCCTTTGAGCTCTGGCTGCGGGCGGCCACGAGCAGCAACCACCCACGCGCCTTTTACAACCTCGGGAAGTGCTACAGCCTTGGGCACGGCGTGTCCCAGGACAACGCCCTGGCTTTTAAGTACTACCTGCTGGCGGCGCAGAATGGCGTCGGCGGGGCCGCCCAGAAGGTCGGGCCTCGCGCAGGGGCGCGGCGTCGCCCGAGACCCCGCGGCGGCCGCTGATCGGCTCGGCCGCGCGGCAGAGAAGGGCGATCAGTTGGCCAAGTTCCTTTTGTTTGGCAAGGAATGCAGTGAACTGCAGATGAAGCAGCCCCCTGCCAAGAAACGCAAGATCTCTCTGTGCCAAATGTAAGCCAAAGGGCATAAATTTGTTTTATTAAACTTGGCGCTAAATGATCGAACTGCTTGGGTCTCTTTTCCAGCGGAAAAAACTCCACGCTATTTTTTTTTGTGCAAATGACAATTACCCCCTTCCCCTCTCTCCTTCTTCAAACGAAAAGAGGGAGCGGGAAGATAAAGATGAGAAGGGGAGAAGTTTTTGTTTCTTGGATGAAATTTATCCCCGAACTGTTTGCTGTGTATGTGTGTGTTTCCCCTGCAAATCTACCGCCCCCTTTCCCTCTCGGCAGATTTTTAGTTTCTTTTTTTTATTAAAGAAATGTCAAAAGTCGTGGCCAGAGAAAAGCTGGTGCCCTTGCTCCCGTTGGTGGTCAACCTGCTTGGCTGCTCAGAGCAGAACGCGCGCCTCTATTTAGAAAAAGCTCGGGCAAACGCCGACAAGCAAAAGGGCTGCGATGGGGCTCTGAAAACCCAGCTAGTGCGCTTTACTCAAGAAGATGGCTCCTGGGGACCTGCGGTACTCTCAACGACTTACTTAGTTTTCTCGGCATTGTGCCTGACTCGGTGCGCCTGAAGGACGATGACTCTTGGCTGTTGGACCACAAGGCGGGGAAGGAGGGGCTGGCGGCCATCGAGAGACAGCTGTCAGATCTGCACCCCTTGTCCGAAATACGGACGCGCCTGGTCTATTAGTAGTACCGCTGTGCAACGAAAAACGCTTCATGTCGCGCGCGCTTGTGAGAAAGTGGATCTTGGAGAACCGTCGGCTTCCTTGCTTTGTGCAATATTTTGATACGGACGGGCGACGCCGACTTTTGTTTAACATCGATCACATCGTGCCGGCAGCGCAAGGCGGGCTAGACCATCCACGCAACTATGCCCTAATCCCACAGATCATGAATGCCAAATTTGGCTCCATGCTCTTACCAGCCAAAGCCACGTACTTGTCGCCGGCGACAACGCGCGCGGCTCTTCGTTTTTCCGCGCAGGCCTCTCGCCGCGCCATGCAGGGTCTGGACCTCTCCGACCTCGAGCTCTGGTAAAGGATTTTATAATTTGAAAACCTGTTTTCTTGCGGTCAGACTAAAAGAAAAAAAAAGCCTTCCTTTAATTAAAAACAAAAGACGTACGGATTAATTGTTATTCGAAAATCTTGAAACGTTGCTCGCTGAATAGCTTATGATGACACTAGGTTGAAAAACGCTGGCCCTCTTAGCAATCTCAGGAGACAGGGATCTAGGTGTACCCTGCCCTCGTCCTTGACGTCTGTTAGCAGAAGTCTTTTTCGCTTGTTCAGGCGTGGGGGAAGCTTTGTTCTCTTGGTTGCCAAGGATTTCATTGCACATTTGCAAGCAAGCGTGTGCGTCCACGAAAGCTTTGGGCTTGACGGCTTCTTGAGAGCCGTAGCCGTCTTTGGCAAACCAGTCGGCCATTCTGTCGACCACCCGTTCGTAGGCGCCCAAGAACTCCTCGTCGGTCTTGGCAAAGCTTCCTTGGACAGGATACAAAAGGCTCTGTGCATGTGGGGAACAAATGGAAAACTGCGGCCCCTCAGCACGGTCCTGCTCGCTTTGGCAGGAATCCACGTACGTCTGAAAAAACAGTTGCCAATCCCAGCCGAATTTCCGTAAAACTGCCAGCTGGGACAGCTCATTCTTTTCTCGGCTATAATAAAAGCGGGCTTGCTTATACACCTGAGTAAGCCCGTCGTACACCACAAAATAGTCGCGGCAGTCGGCGAAAGGTAGCTTGGCCAGTGGGGCCGATATTTTGCGCACGGTTAGTCCAAGCCAATATTCACTGTCCAGCCCTTGTCGCATCTGTGCAATATACTCTTGTCTCTTCTGGACATCATCGCCGATTTTCTCTGCTTTGGCGCCTTTGTACACATGAGTGAAATCAAACAAACAGGTTCGCATATTTTTCAACAACAGGTCAAGCATGGCCAGCGCATATCTGTCCACAAAATCTATTTTGGCCTGCAACAACACTCGTGCTCTCTCGATAACGACTTTTTTCTCCTCCTTTTGATCGCCTTGGGTGTCGAACACGTTGATCCTTGTGCTTCCGTAAGTATAATCTTCTTCCTTCGCGTCTGTCTCCAGGAATAACAGAATGACATTAGGCCCCATGGAGCTTGTAAAGGGCATAGTCAGGTCGGCTACCGCTGCTATGCATTGCGCTTTCCCTTCTGTAGGTACTGCCGTAGCGTACGCCAAAGCCTCCAGCGCCGTTTCTTCCTTCGCGTCTTGTTCCAACACGCGAGCAAACACCGGACGTCGATTGTCTTCCAAGGTCTTTAGCAGTCAGAGGATTTCTACACTCATACGACAGACAGGTGTACTTGGGTCCCAATTCTTTGAATGTGTTGTTGCCCACGAGCCTATTGTTACCGGCAGTAAGGTAATCACCTTTCTCTCTGTCTGGGATTACAGTCTTGGAAAGCCAGAAGTGTGTTTGTCCATCCTGCTTCTTGCCCTCCGTGGCCTTCCTGCTCTTTATTTCATCCTGGGCCTTCTTGGCCCTGGCTATCAACAAATCGACGGTAGCTTGTTGCAGTCGAAACGAAATTTGTGAGTACAGCCTGCGCGTGGCCTCGGAGGTAGAATCAAGAGCGGACTTGACGGGTGATTGCTGCATCATCCATGTCCCTCGGCAGAAGTCAGGGATGTTTTCACTGGGTGTGGCCTCTTTTACCTCCGAGTCCTCTGACTCATCTTTCTTCTTATTGCCCCAATTAACCGATCTCTTATACGCCAGTGTTGCCGATTCGACGACGGTAACGCTGAATCTTTTCTCCAGCAGGCCTTTGACAGTTTCCCGGACACAGATTTCAGTCGCGCATCCGACCACGCAGACGTTGCGGATGCCCTGCGCCTTTAGAACCTCGGTCAAGGTACATCTGGGCGTGGCGATGCTCCAGGGGTTCTGGTTGTAAACCTCGCTCCTGCCTGTCTCTCTTTTGTCAAAGATGGCAGAATAGGCATCGAATCTGCGGTCCGTGCCCTTGTCGAAAAACATTGTTTGGTTGCGGGGAGCTCCGGGGGGCAAGCTAAGCGTGCCTCTTTCCAGGGCGGTAGCATTCAAATAATGTAAGTATTCCAGCGCCGGCTCTGTCACGCTCGCCCCGGGCTTAAACGCAGGTGCTACGTCGCGCAGCTCGTCCAGGATGTCAGAGCCCCAACCACCCATGACACAGTGGACAGGCCACAGCTCTTGATTTTGAACCGTCCGCTTGATGATACGCGCTTTTTCCACTGTGTCCCCCAGCGGAAGGCTGCGTTCTTCAAGGGTATACGTAACACCGTTTTCAGTTTTTTCATATGTCTTAAAGCAGTCTCTGTCTCGCGCCGCCTTGGATTCTGCCTCCGTGGTTGTTTTATCTGGTCTAGTTTGTACGTGGTAGATCGAACTTGCAAAGGAAATGTGGCCGGGCTTTACCGTTTTGTTGGGACCTGCGCATTCCGCTGGGTGTTTGTCGCGTGTGAACACCACTAGGTCCCAGCCAGGAATCTGCACCAATTGGCGCACGTTTTCGATGCAAGTTTTTCTGGTGTCTTCGTCCCCAAGACACAGAGACCCGCGCCTGTGCATAAAATCGTTCTGCATATCCACAACAACCAGAGCCCAGCCCGGCTCGAGGCAAAAGGCAGACATCTGGATCGCGAGCAGGGAAACGCCGAGGGTGTGCAGAATCTACAAGTCTTTTGGCCTTTTTATTATTAATTATATTAGTTTCAGAGCCAAGAAGAAAAAAGGGAAAATTTTGACAATGGACAGCCTGTCCCCCCCCTCTGCCCTTCTTTCCCCGCCCTTCTCTCCCCCTTTCTATCTCCCTCCTCTCCCCATCCTCCCCTTCCCCTTTTTTTGCTCTCTCTCTTTCTTCCCCCTCCCTTCTCCCAACTCTTCCTCTTTATTTTTGCGTTGTGCTCACACACACGCGAAAGAAATCCTGTTTGTGTGGGGTCGACGAGTTTGCCTCGCAGGCATGAATGTCCCCAAGGGAGAGATTTTTTGGGTCTGGGCGGTCGGGAAGGCGCTGCAGGACGCGTCGGGGGTCGTGGCGCCCGGGGAGATGCCGCCCAACAACCCAGAATGCGTGGCGGAGCTGAAAAAGTGCCACGCTTCACTGCAGTGGACGCTGCTGCCCTCGCACCAACAAACCTGCGAGGAGCTCAGGTCGTTGCACGGTTACAGCAGCAGCAGCGGCCAGGAAGAGAACAAGGACGTTGCCAAGCCCGGCCGCATCAGCTGGTCACCGCCGCTTCCGATCCAGCTGGCCAAAGAAACCAGCGGCGGCGGCGGCGGCGGCCGGGACTCCGCGCGCGCGGGCGGCCGGCGCCGGCGCGCCCGTGCGCACACCGTGCCGGGATCGCAACCCTCCGGCAAGAGCGACGAGGCCTAGTTGTTTGTGTACAACCCCCACGTGCACATCCACGCGCCCCCGCCGTGGGCCCCGCCGAGGTCGGTCGCGTTGGAACTACACAGCTGTGACTTTGTGTTTCTGCGCGGCGGGGACAAAACGTCCGCAGCAACTAGTAGGCCGGAGTCGAAAGGAAATACTTTTTTTTAATCATTAAAATTCTTTACAAAACACACACACACAAAAAAAAATCAAAGTCCTGTTTGGCTCAAATGTCCCTCAGCAGAGCCTCATCTTCCTCTTCGAGCACATGCTGCTTGCGCAGGTCGCCCTCGGCACTGCGCGGGACGTTGGCGATGCGCAGCTGTCAGTTGCTGGGCCCGGGCTCGTCGTCCAGCTCGTCGGGCGCGAAGCCCCCGCCTTCCCAGCCGGGCAGCGCCGAGGGCTTGCCGAGTTCCTCGGTCTGCTTGCTGGCGCCCGAGGCGTCCCACACACAGACGAGTTTCGGCACGCGCTTGAGGCAGAAGGCGCCGTTGGACAGGGGGTCGAAGCTGGCCCTGATGGTAAAGCCCACGGTGACGACGGAGCCGTTGCGAACTGCCTTCATGGCCGCAGCCTCGGTCATGAGCGGGTGCGACTCGCGGCGCATGTCGCGGAACAGGAGCTCGGTGAACTTGAGCTTGCTGCAGTCCAGCTCCGACGAGTTTCTGCTGGGCTGGGGCCCGCCGGGGCCGCCGGCGGCCTTGCCCTTGTTGTTGTACATGGCGCTGAGGTCCACGTTCGGGAAGGAGTAGTTGCAGTGCGTCACGAGCGTGAACTCCTGCGAGCCGCCGCCCTGTGACTCGGCCTTCTGGAAGAAGCCACCGTTCTTGATGTAGCGTGAGTTGGACTTGCGCCCTAGCGCCGTCATGGCCTTGATCTCGGCCGTCTTGGAGCGGATGACCACGTCGCGGAACTTGGCGAGCACCTGGCGCGGGTACACCCCCTGCGCGTCGGCGCTGAGCCCCATGTCGGTCGAGATGTCCTGCAGGCGGCTGTTGACGCACGGCATGGCCTGGCAGACCAGCGGCGCGCTCTCGGGGTCCTCGAGCGCGTCCAGCACACACCACACGGCCAGAAAGTCCAGGTACAGATCAAACACCACGGCCAGACCCCCGACCTCGTACGAGCTGCCGTGCGCCTTGACGACGCGCAGTGCGGGCGCCGCCTTGGACGGGAGCGCGACCGTGCTGAAGCTGCGCTGGATCCGCTCGGGGCGCAAGCAGTCTTCCTCCGGGTTGATGTTGTAGCGGTGCGCAAAGTCTGCCGGGTTCGCAAACGAGCCGTACGCTATGCGGCCCAGCCTCTGCTTCTGCTCGTCCGTAGCGTGCTTGGACACAAACAAGTCACAGGAACCCACGGTCGCGGGGGGCGACGCAATGACCAAGTTGCGGCAGGCGCCCTTGCGGTCGCCCGAGGACGGGCGCTGCTGGGTAAAGCGTACCGTCACGATCTCCTTGTTGGGTTCCTTGATCGACGGCAGGCGCTGCATCAGGTACTACGCGTTGCGCCCCGGCCCCACGAAGCGCGCCAGCTGCAGCGACTCCTCACCTGTCGCCTCGTCTTTGTTCACCTTGACGTACGTGTGCTTCAGCAAAAAAATCCGTGTTCACCAGGCTGGGCCAGATGTCCTGTGTCAGAACCTGCTGGTACACATCCCCCAGCGACGCCCGCAGGTCGGGCGGCAGTTTCCCCAAGGGGACAAGCCCGTCCAGCTCGGTCGGCGGCTGCAGGCTCGCGCGCAGTAACGTCTCGGGCATCGAGCTCGGGTCCGCGAAAGGGAAAAACTGGTGCGACGAGCCGGGAGACCCGCCCGCCGCTGCTGCTGCTTTCGTTTCAGCCGCAATTTGAGAAGACGTGGCATCCCAGTCTACTTCCTCTCGGCCTTCCTGCACCTTGCTTTTTTTGGCCGCGCGCCCCGAACTGCTCGACGACGACGACGAGGAGGAGGGGGTTGTGCGCTTGCTCATCTCTTTGGTTGGGCTTAAGGGGCTACTTTCTGATGTCGAGGGGCGTCTTGGCAAAGCTGCACCACACCCTCCCCCCGCGGGGCACCCCCCCCCCCCTTTTTGTCACCTTGTGCACACGTCTGTACGTTCCCCCCTTGCCCCTCCTCTCCCCCCCCCCCCGTCGCGCACCCCCCCCCCCCCTCCCTCCTCCCCTCTCCCCCATTCACACCCCGTCGCACACCTTCCCCCTTCCCCCCTCCCCCCTCCCTTCCCCTCTTCTTCCCTCTTAACCGAGGGAGGGAGAGAGAGGGGGGGGGGGGAAACATTGGGAAAGGAAGGGGGGGGGGGGTGAGGGAGCGCCGTCTACCGCAAGGACCCGCCGCTGATGACGCTGAGCGGTTCGCAAGCGGTGGGCGGTGGAGGGGGGTCTTGCTTGCTTGGCATCTGTTTTTCTAGCTCGGCCGGCGATATGTGGTGAACTTCTAGGTAGCGAAGCATGGCGTCGGTGTCGATATCTTTGATCCCCCTGGCCTGCATAAAGCTGTCCTCCCAACCATACTCTGCCAGCAGCAGTTGGTGCGGGCGTAGTCTCTTGCCGGGCTTGAGGTAAAGGTGAAAGCTGCGATGGTTGAGGCGCGCGATCAAGGCGTTGCACTGTTCGGGCAGCGGGCTGGTCAGGGCGCAGTGCCCCAGCAGAACCGTGGGGATGCGTTTTTGCTGGCCGCCGTGGGGAGCAGCCGGCAGGTTGGGCTGATGTTTTCTGTCGACATACACTAGCGCGCTGCCCGCCTGCATGAAAGTCGCCTGCTCGCGCTCCTACAGCGTGGGGTCGCGCGAGGGAGCCTCTGCCCGGTCGCTGGAGTTTCCGCCGCTGCCACGGTACAGTTTGGTGCGGAACTCTGCCACAAAGCGTGGCTGGTCCAGAGGAGGTATGTCCCGGCGAGACGCGAGTGTGAAGCCGTAGCTGGGCCAGTAGAGCACGAAGAAGTAGAAGTTGTACGAAACTATACGCAGCGCTTCGGCGTGTCCTGGGGCTCTACGGCAGATTCGCTGGTAGAACTCGCTTTGCTCTCGTTCCTGCCGAGCATCGTCGGTAATTTGCGGAGTGCTGCTCTCGGCCTCGTCGAGTGTGGGTAGGAAGTGCTTTTTGGACAGGAGAAGGAAACTGGACCGACAGGGGTAGCAGATTTTTTCTCCCTGAAGAGCAGCGTGTGTGTCCAAGCCGTCACCTGGAAACGATTGCGTGTCCCGGCCAGGCCGAGCTGGCTCTCGAGCCTGGCCGCCAGGTTGGGTGCTATGTTGGCGCACACGATCGCGCGCAAGGCGCGCTGCTGCTCCTTGGTGCGCGCCAGGGCCTGCGCCAGAAACGCAGTTACCAAGGCTCCCAGCCGGTCTTCGCCGTTGTTCCAGAACGCCACCAGGCAGTTGCGCTCAAGCTTGAGCTCGGCCGGCCAAGGCTGGCCCAGGACCCACAACCGGCCTAGGCTGGGCGGCAGCCCCGCTTCGCCCCAGCTCTCGGCGCTGTAGGCTGCTGCAACCAACTGCGTGCAGCCGCTCTCCTTGTAAGCCTCTCGCAACTCCAACCCGCCCAGCGGGCCGGGCGCGGCCCCTCCCTCCAGCCCGCGCAGCGGGCTGGGTGGGCTGGGTGGGCTGGTGATCTCTCGTAGAACTGGTCGCAGCCACAATGAGTTACAGTAGAAATAAGATTGGGGTCTTGATGATGTCAGGATGTCTCCTGCATTAGCCGTGAGGCCCCCGTTTTTAGACAATAAATTAATTTCTTTTCAATACAAAGAAAAAAAAGCCAAAGAAAAAGAAACATATGCCCCCAGCAGCAGCTGCAAGCGCGCACAGCTGCTGCTGGGAGGGAAACCGGCGGAGGCCCGGGGGGAGGGGAGGGGAGAGGCCGTGTTGCCATCTTCCCTCATCTCTTCCCTGGCTAGTAAAGGCCAAGGAAGAGAGAGAGAAAGGAAGAAAGGAAAGGGCCAGCGTAAGATGGCGGTCAGAGTTCTAACCGCGATGGTCATGACATTGGCCGCCGTGGTAGTGAGCACAGCCGTGTGGGAGGAAGCCAATAGGTACACCTGCCCCAAGATTCTGAGTGGGTGGCTGTAGAAGTGCCGAGGTTGTGGAGACAGGCCATTTGCGTGCGTGCACCAGGTGGCGATCCTGGGGCAGGAGCCGCCCGATCGTGTAGTCGAGCTGTGGAACTATTCGTTGTCGTTTTCCGCGTTGCTACCCCACGCGCAACACCTGCTCTGGCCGCACCAGCAGATCAGTTGCTTGATCTTTACCGCGTACCGCGAGTTCCACCAGTTCTACGGACTGCTGGGCGACTCGCCCGTGCACAAGAGGGCGGTGGCGGGGCTGGTGCTGCTGCACCACTGCGGAGGGGTGTATGCAGACCTGGGGCTGGAGCTATTACAAAACTCAACGTGGCCGTCGTCGCGGGGGCAGTTCCCGCTGCCAGCACCGGAGCCGGAAGAGGACGGCAGCTATCTGCCGGCCAGCTACTTTTTGTCGGAGCTGCCAGTGTTGATGGCGGCCCACCCGCAGCGCGTGGGCATGCCGTACCTAGTGCTGCTGCGCTACATGTCGTCCTTGGCGCTGCCCTGGCACGACAAGATCTGGAGCGCCAATTTCTCGTTCTCGGACCCGCTGGACGAACGCGAGGCTCTGGCCGATTCTTTGGCGCAGGTATTGCGCGAGCAGAACCTCGACGACCCGTCGTCGGCCGCTACGTCGTCGTCGTCGTCGTCGACCGGCGCAGAAGGCAGCCCGCGTCTGGCCCAGGCTTGGTGGGAGGGCGTGCACAAGGTCCAAGTGCTGGGCCAGACGGAGCGGCTGCACGTGCTCAACACCAGCGAGTACCTGGAGGGCCCGCGCACCGCGTACCACGTGTCGTCCCGCGTCTGGGAGACGCCCGCCGCCGTGTTTTGGTGGCAAGAGGTCTTCCGTGGTTTGCTGTTGGTGTTGGTGGCGTGCATGCTGCTGTGCACGGCCAATCAGTGCACGCGCCAGGGCGCGCTGAGCTGCCCCTGCGGCTGGCGCCTGCACGCGACACGCGGCACCAAGAGCTACGTGCCGGTTGAGCCGTCAGTACCAACGGATTATTCTGACTCTGCTAGCAGCCAGGACTTAGACAGTTAAGGCCAAAAATGGATTTTAATATACGTGTTACGTATTCGGAGGAGGAGGCGTCGCTTGCTCGTGTTTGCAGTTGCATGAGAATTCCCATAATTTGCAAGGCCTCTTTGCTCAACTGCCGAAAATTGGTGTTATTGTTGTCCTGTGAAGAGAGCTCTTCCCAATGTACTAACAGCCTCTCGTAACCTTGTAATATGTTGGCCTTAGCATTGGGTAAATTCTCGCTGCCGAACGAATCAAGGCACTCTTTGATTTGTGTGCCGCAAGCATGTTGGATGGCTAGTACCTCTCCCGAAGCCGGTGATTCTTGTAGTTTTGGTGCAAGCCCTGCGAGCAAAAGCGCAAGAACAGCCCATTGGAGCGCACCCTCTGTGGTATCTGGCTGGATGAATTCCTTGTTTTCCTCATTGTCACATAACTTGTAGCACGCCAGTAAAAAAGCACCGGCTGTCTCATTCTCTGCTTGTGGCACTTCCGCCGGACCAGTATCGGCCGTCTCTTTGGTTGCCGTAGATGTAGTGGCGGGGGGGGACTCTGCTGCTGCTGCTGCTTCTGCTGCTGCTTCTTCTCCCTTTTCCTTCTCCTCTCCGTCGTCCTTTCCTTCGGGAGCTACCCAAACCAAAAAGTC
Organism: Paulinella micropora; assembly: GCA_019918135.1. Lineage (NCBI taxonomy): Eukaryota > Cercozoa > Imbricatea > Euglyphida > Paulinellidae > Paulinella > Paulinella micropora. Next base: position 120,708 of record WBZZ01006421.1, on the reverse strand, counting down.
AGCTGAGATGCGTTGTAGTGCCAACGTAGAACCCTGTTTCAGCAGTAGCAGCTTAGCCACTGCATTTGCCATGGCTATGAGCGCATTCAGACTGTTTGCAATTCCGTTCTCTTTGCATACCTTTTCCTATTGAGCGTGGCCAGGTCTTATGATTATGTTGTCGGGCCTCTCAAAACCCATAAACAATGTCGGAATCGGCGTCGAGGCCGATCTTTCTAGCAGAAAAGCCCAGTCGTAAGGCAGCAAAGCCCTTTCCGTCATGTTATCACGCGATATTTCATTAAAAGTCCATTCGCGCAACAGAGAATCTTTATAGTCTTTTGCATCTGCGCTCGGCAAGGTAAGTACCAGGCCCAAGAGCTTGTCGCCACTCTTACATCGATTGCGACATACAATCAATTTGCCCCCGCTGTCATGTGCCAATTCTACCTTGCTGCCATTTGAGCCTTGCTGCGGTAGCCATAAAACTGCTTGGCCCTGTTTCTTTGATGACATCCTTGTTTGCAGCGCAGCCATAAACGCCTTCCCTACATCGTCCGTCGTTTCAAACGACAGTATATGCTGTTTCACATCGCTGGTTTTTTTGTGCTAAAAGGCTTTGTCTGCTCTTCTTGGCCGGTCTTTACGGTGTAAACATCCGTTCTGCCTTTTGTGCTCTGCTTGGATTTCCCACCGCCCATGTTTGACAGCGCAAAGGGCCAGCGTAGCTTCTACTTCAACTTTTCTTTTTGTGTATACAGTATTAGTGTATCCCTTCCTTCCCCACCCCCTCCCCCTCCCTCCCCCCCCCCTCCTCTCCCTCTCCTCCTAACGTCTCTCTTTTCATCTCTCTCTCTCCCCCCCCCCTCTCTCCTTCCCCCCCCCCCCTTTTGTGTTCTCTCCCACCACCCCTCCTCCCATTATTCCCCCTGCCTCCCATTTTCTAGTAGTTTTTTTTACTTGCCTTCTACTCTTAACCGCTCAGGAGCAACGTCGTCCGGCTCGGAGGATGCGTGCACCGGCAGCGCGCATGAGCAAGCGGGTGCTGGCGCGGCCCGCAACGGCATCGACGACGGCATAAGCGTGCATGAGGCCGGGCGCGCCCACGAGCCGGACAGAACAAAACAGAAAACACAGCCACGCTAGCAAGACCCCAGCTCCCGCATACGCGGGCTGGGCGGTGTTATGGTGATGGAACATACATGCAAGGTGTGGGTGAGCGTGCCAGTATGGTTTTATTAAAGTGGAAAAAACAGGGCCCAGCTCGGGCACGCGTGGGCAGTCGCCGGGTCGGGCGGGCAGAACCAGTGATCGGACCAGCTTAAGCAGCGGGGCGGCCACCGCCGCCTGGTGGTTGGGCAGGCACCAGGCCGTGTAGTAGCGCCAGAAACCAGGGTGCGTCCGCAGCACGCGCCTGCTCAGGAACCTCCACGCTAACCAGCCCGCGCAGCGGGCTGGGAGGTGCTCGAGCCGCGCCGGCGGCGAGCAGCACGACAGGTACAGGATCATGGCGTCGATCGCTACCTGGCGCTCCCCGGGCCCGACGCGCAACTCGACCAGCGTGTTCTCGCCCGCATCCGTCACGGACGCGCGCACGGGGCGGCCGTCGCCCTCCGTCAGGTCTAGCAACACGTTGGCCGGCGATAGGTCCAGGCAGAACAACCCCCCGTCCACTAGCTTGCCCAGGCAGTCCTGCAAACACTCCCAAAACCGCCCCCAATCCAGTGCTGGCCCGTCCTCCCCATCATCGTCCAGCAGCAGCAGCTGGGCCAGCGACGTCGTAAAGCCCTCCAGGAACAAGGCGCTGGGGCAGCGCGCGCCGGCCTGCGCGCACGCCTCCAGTGCCCTTTGCAGTTCGGGGGGCATGCCCCCCAGCCCGCTGCGCCCGGGGGGCATGCCCCCCGCGCCCCCCGCGCCCCCCCTTCTCTCCCATCCAGCCCGCGCATGCGCGGGCTGGAGAGCCTGTTGCACCCCCCCGGCGTCTAGCCGCCAGACTGCCAGCAGGCGCGGGCCCGCACCTAGGTTCTGCAGGCGCCTGTACCCTCGCGCCTGGTTCCCCCGCGGGTCACAAGTCACTTTGCAAACTACGCCGCTGCACAAGGTGTCGCGAAACACGTGTCCCTGCCGGCCACTCCCGACCCACTCCCAGCAGCGCAACCGCTCGCACAGCAGCCGCGTCTGCTCCGCGTCCAGTTTGGCCCGTTTGCGCGGGCTGAAAACATTCAAGTCGTTCATGTCGGTTTTCCGTGCCCTGTTTTGATTACTATTTGTTTTTTTTAGCAAGGAGGAAGGGGAGAAAGGGGCGGGGGGGGGGGTAATGCAGGAAGAAAGAGGAGAGATGGGGGGGGAGGGGAAGCAGCATGTTCCATCTCCCCTCCCCCTCCCTCTTCCCCCTCCAGCCAGCCCCGCGCGAGAGCTGTCTATTTCTAGAAAAAAAAGCAACGGGCGTGGCATGGGAAGTAAAATGGGAAGTGAGGAGGAACCGCTCATGCTAGCCTTGGCTTCGACACCACCGATAACAGGTGACGAAGCCACGAGATATGTCGGTGTGCATACGACCTATTACTGGTATAGCTCAGAGGCCGGCGGCGAGGGGCTTCGGGAAATGCATGCATGCATAAACACGCCCACCCCCTTATCTCTGAGTGTGCAAGCCGGCGGCTATGACTCTGAAAGTGACTGCTTCTGCATTATCGAGAATTTAATCATCAACCAGGGCTTGGCGTTAGCCCAACTGCAAAACTCGCTGACAGAGCACAGTACTCGTCTGCAAGCAAGCCCTAGGCCGGCCCATGACTCCGAGAAGAAGAAACAAAAAAGCAAAGGCGTGCCGAGAGGCGCGTAAAAAAACAATTGCAACACGTAGAAGCCTTGAAGCAGGAGCTCGAGCAGTGGCGCGGAAAGGCCCTGGCAGTGCGCCAAAAAGAAGCCGGCCCTGCCTTTCACAACCAGATGCACGAGAACATGAAAGCTCTGCAAAATAGCTACGTCAAACTCGGGGGCCAGCTCGACGAAGATGTCCAAGGCTTTATGGAAGGGCTCAAGCACTGGGAAACAGCCCTGAACCCCCCTAAACTTACCGTCGACATTCTTCGGGACAAGGTACTGCCTTTTGGATGGGCTAGTGCAGGCTCTGCTACCGGGCTAGAAAAATCTTTCCTGAGATCTCTACTAGAAGTTCTTAATCCTTCTGGAAGCCATGAACCCCTATCTCATGGGAGGGGAAGAAGACCGTCAAAACGCGATCGAGTTGGTACAGGAGAAGCTCGAATACAAGCCCGCTTGCGCGGATATATAAAGTAACAAGAGGAAAAACAAAAAAAAGATATAGAGTGCGGCAAAGCGTGCGCACCGCAGCCCATCGCACACGACGACGACGCCCGCCACGTCAGGGGCGGGCAGCCTGCAAAACACTTGGGCGCTTTGTACAGGGGGGGGGGGGTGCGCCCAACGACCTCCCTCCCCTTTTCTCCTGCACAAGGGAGGATTCGGTCGAAAAATGCAGTAGTTCGGGGGAAAAAGGCAACATCCCCCGCGCACCCCCGGGGGAACCTTTCACAGGGATCTTTCACATAGATCTGAAGGATTTTCGATGTTTGGGAGGAGTTAATCCCGCCCATTTTTTCCGGCACACCTGGTGGTGCGGTGGCACCGGGGCGATTCGGTCGAAAAAGGCAGTAGTTCGGGGGAAAAAGGCAACATCCCCCGCGCGCCCCCGGGGGAATCTTTCACAGGGATCTTTCACATAGATCTTAAGGATTTTCGATGTTTGGGAGGAGTTAATCCCGCCCCCTTTTTTCCGGCGCACCTGTGGTGCGGTGGCACCGGGGCGATTCGGTCGAAAAAGGCAGTAGTTTGGGGGGAAAAGGGCAGCATACCCAGAGGGAAGGGGAAGGACCCCCCCCACATCCCCTCCGGCGGTGCCGAAGGGTGGACACGAGAAATCGACCAGGGCTGCAACAACGAATTTTAATGAGAGACTGGTTTTTCATGTACTATGATAACTAATGAATATTTGTTATCCATTGTCCTCTTCTGGTGAGCATTTCTTTTAGCGTGTGTAATCGCCCGCAGGGGGCTGAGTCGCGAGGGTGCAAGCCTCTGCTATCTCAAAGGCTGTTTGCCCTTGAAACGTGTCGGGTGCGATTTCGTATGCAGAGAAAGTTTTATTCCCTTTTCTAAAATTCCCGTCGGGTCGAGCTGGGTTTTTGTTTCGCACTAGTTTGCATGGGAGTAGCAGCGGCATGACATCTTTGCTAGCAGAGAGGGCTGCCTGCAGAGACAGCACCTTGCTTTCGTCTTCGAGGACTGCTAGCACGTGTGGGCTTGGGTGCCACTTTTCCCGCGCTACGCGACAGCCTGCGCGGAGTGCGCGCAGGGACTGCGTGAGCTGCTTGCCGTCGATTTCCCAGGTTTCGAACTGCAGAACCAGGTGGTCTTTGTGGAGGCTGCACTTGAGGGCGTTTAGGAAGGAGGCTACTGCTGCTAGGGCGGGAAGCTTGACTTTTTGGCTATCAAATAGGGACACGAAATTCCCTGGCTTAAACTCCTGCGCATAGATATCAGCTAGGGTGTAATCACAAAGCAGCTTAAACCAGGTGTACCGGCGCGAGAAATCCTTGGCAAGGCACTCGCTGACAGTCTCCCAGGAAGGTAGCAGCAAAGGTGAAGAGGGCAGTTCGGTCTTTGCGCTTTTCCTGTGCCAGCGTGGGTTTCTGGGCGACCAGCGCGCGTTCTTCCTCGTTGAGGACTCCGCTCTGAAGGCGTTTGGCTTCCTGCACAATCTCGCCCCAGCTAGGCGGCAGAGTCTCTTCTGCAAGCTGGGGCTCCGCGGACTCCCCCTCCTGGTCGCCCTCTTGCTCGGAGTCTTGTTCTTCCGCTCTTCGGCGGGACGCGTAGGCTGCTATCACGGCCTCCTCAACCTGTGCGCGGCTTGCCAGACGTTCCCGGCGGCTCTCTCGCTGCTCCCGAGTCTGCCCCTTTGCCTCGGCGCGCGCGGCTGAGTGCGCTGCGCGCAGCTCCTTTTTTTGGTCGCGGGAAAGGGTGCGCTCCTGGTCGTTTCCGGCGCAGAGGTAGTCATGCCTTTGTGAGACGGGGGGGAGCCGGATGGAGCTGTAGTCTACCTGGGCGATGTCATGACCCATCTCGCGCAGGTACCAGAAGAGCTCGCGGAGGGCACGTCGGCGTGCGAACGCGTACTGGAGTGTGTTGTAGGACGCGCATTGCGCAACCCAGGGGTCCGAGACCGCCCAGTGCATGCCCCCGTCCTCGCCCTGGACGTGCACTAAAGGAGAGCAGCTGCTGTCCACGCCGAATTGGCTCTCTACGTAAACTGTGTGGCTCTCCTCTCGGTCGAGCGACTGCCGCACCTGGGCGAGCGTTTCAGGCCCCCGCCCATGATCGGCACGCGGATGGGCGACGTACAGGTGCCACTGCGCCTGCCTGAGCTGCCGCACGCGCCCAGCCATCTGCATGTAGTGCAGCAAAGGGATGTAGGGGTTGTTTAGGAGGCTAAACATGACGTCGAAATGGTCGCACGAAATATCCACTCCGCAGGTAAGCACGCTGGTCCACATCACCAGGTCATAACGTTGCCACTCGTTTACGAGTTGTTCGTTGCTGCAGGCAAAGTCTGACATGCGCGGGCTGCCCTGATAATAAAACAGAATGCGTATGCCCGGGAACTTGGCCTCCAGAAAGCGCTTAAGTCCCAAGCCCTGGCGTTTGCTGCCCAATGGCAGCGCCACGCGTTAACCTCGGGCTAGCGCTAGCATAAGAGCCCGCTTGAAGCTGGTGTGGCTGCGGTGCAAGAAGCAGCGGCGGTACATGTGCGCGGTGTAGGTGCTCCAGTAATGGATCGTGTTCTTAGGCGTTGCTTCGCCCCCGCCGAGTGCCAGCTCGGCTGCAGGCCCCGTGTTCAGTAGGGTCTGCAGGACCTGAACGCTTTTCTGGCTGAGAAAGGCGTCCATGGCCAACACACACTTGCTTCTTCGTAGCAGGTAAGCAAACATTTGGGCGTTCTTCTGATTGATGTTGCCCTTGCACAGCCCAGCTGTGACATTGAACAGAGTCGATTCACTTTCGTCTAACACTACCAAGTCAAATGGGTATTTGCCTGATAGGTGATGCAGGCTTTCATACTGATACACACAGAAGTCGGGGTCACCACCCCCTCGCGTTGTGCGCTGGTCTTGGTAAAACTCGATTGAAAACCCGTGTGTCTCTAGCTCTTGTTGCAGGCGCCGGTAGAGTTGGAGGTCAAAGGCAATTCGGGGCCCGATTACGAGCATGCGGAACGAGTCGTTGGCCCCTCGTAATTCGGCCAGCGTTGCCATTTCCTCGTCTGTAAAAATCCCAGTGGGGTTGATCCCCTTGGTTGCCAACAGTAACTGGATAAACGCCTCCGTCTTGCCACAGCCCATCATTGCCCTGAGAAAGACGAGGCGGGCCTTCTTCGGGAGTGCCAGCTTTCGGACCCACCGGTCATTGTACTTATGTTCATTTTGTGGTAGAGCTGCCCCCACATACAATTGCTCTGCACCAAAATACTCTAGGTGTTCGGGTAGCGTGCGGAGCAGACGGTAGCCGCCCCGCGCAGCTCGGCGTCTGCTATCTGCTGCGCCCTGGCGATGGTAGGTAGGTCTGGCGCGCGGCAGAGCGTGCGCCTCGCAGCCCGTCGCGCGCCGCGACGACGCCCGCCGCGCCAGGGGCGGGCAGAGGCGCCGCGCACCCTAGACGGTGCGGAGCTACTACTACTACTACTACTACTACTACTACTACTACTACTACTACTACTACTACTACTACTGCTGCTGCTACTGCTGATGTTGTTGTGTGCAGTCTCGTCGCCAGCGTCTTCGGCCAGACGCCGGCGCTTGTGCGCCGGGGGGCTGCGAGCAGACTCCCCCCGCGGCAGTAGGCTCCCCCGCGGTGGCGGACTGGCCCTTTTTGCGCTCTGTGCACAAGGAACAGACCTGCAGCCACCACGCTTGTAGATCCATGACGATGCGGAGCTGGCCGCCCGTGCCCTCCCCGGGGCAATCTGGGCAGGGTACTAAGAATTCGTCCGTGCGGTGGTATCGCACAGACGGTGCGGCGCGGCCCTTGGCTTTGTTTTCTTGCTTTTCGTCGTCGTCATTCGGGTTGTCCCCGTCTTCTTTGTCGGAGGAGGATTCTCCTCCCTCGGAGGATGGGGGCTCCGAGTTTTCTGCTGTTGCCCCCTGTGCCCGCCGCCGCTTGCCCCTGCGCTGCTTCTGCTCAGCCGGGACCTTGCGCGACCCGGAAACCACCACCTGTTGCAACCTCGACGTGACGGCTGCGGGCCAGCCGGCCTCTTCCAAAAAGCTCTGGAGCTCGCTGAAGCTCGAAGAAACCAAGTGGGGCAGGAGCTCTTGGACGAGCGCACTGCGCTCGGTGTCCGTGAGCTCACGCGCCCCCTTCCGGCCCGCGGCAGCGGGCTGGGCACTTGTCCTCGTTCTTTGCCTCGAAGATGGGTCGCTCGTCCCCTTCGTCGTCGTCGTCGGCGTCGCTCGTGGCGTTTTCGGTGCGGGGCGCGTGCCTTCCCAGACGGCTGGCCCACGGGGCGGGGGAGGTGCGGCGCAGGCGCGCCGGCGGGCGTGCCGGTCCAGGGTTCGAACAGATTCCCCACTAGGATCGTTTTCGAGCGGTCGTGGGCGGCGCAACAACGTGTTCCGTGGCACCCATAGAAGACGTTCCCTCCGGCGCCCAGAAACATGTAGGCGTTATTGCTCTTGTGATACATGGATGTATCGGCCACAAGGGTAGTGATGCCTACCCCCTCGTCCTCCTCGTCGTCCACGGGCTGGTTCTGTTGTCTTGCGTAGCGTCTCTGACGGCGTGCCTCGTGGACGAGGCACAGGCGCCCGCGCCTGTCGCGTGCCGTGCGCACGACAAAGAAGAGAGACCCCGACTTTCTGTCCTGCTCCAAGGACAGGGTGGACGTTCTGTCGCCCCAGCCCTTGAGGATGAGGTCCAGTTTGCTGAGGATGGCGCGTTGGTGGTCGGAGATGACGGCCGGCGGCGGGGCGCGGGCCAGCCAGCCTTCACGCGCGCCGCCGCGGGCGGTTCGGCGCCCCGGCGCAGGCGCCGGGTAGGGGAGCACGGTGACGGTGGCGGGGCCTCGCGGAGAGTGGCTCGGGCAATGTGTGCGAAATTCTTCGTAGCTGGGCAGAGGGAGAGGAGTGGCTCCCGCTCGCGTGAGGTCCTGTATCTTCTGAGATCCCGGGATTCGCCAGCAGCGCCTTTTGGAATAGACGCTGGGGTCGATGATGGTGCCGCTGTTTTTGGTGTGCTTGTAGAGCGGCAAGGAGGCGTCGAAGCGGAGCCTGGAAGCCACGAGGCTCCCCAGCTCGGGCGGGACCGCCGGAGCGGGGTCCTGGACCTTGAGCAGCCACTGCTGGACAAAGTCGCCTGCGTCGTGCACCGACTGGAAGACGACGTTGGGGAAGGCGATGTGGAACAAGTTTTTATACCAGCAGCCTGGGTTGTTTGCGTCTGGGGGGCACGCGCGCCCAAAGTCGTGGCAGTGCATGTCGTCGGCAGCCGACGCCGCGATCCCCAGCCCGGCCAGAGCGAGGCCCACGGCGTCTCGGAGTGCGTGCAGGCGCTGCTGGGACTCTGCGTCGGCCCCGGTCCCCTGCGAATACCATTCTAGGTCCAGGTAGAGTGCGCACGAGTCGGTGATGATGACAAAGAAGCTGCGCTCCATCTCGTTGAAGCAGCTGTAAATCTCGCAATAAAAGGTTTGGGCGTCGGGGCAGGAGCCAAACAAGTGGCGCTCGGCGGGCGCCCTGCCCTGCGAGTCGGGGCCGGGGGGCAAGTTCAGTTTATAGAAAAAGGTGTGCTGCAGCTCTTTGCCCTTGGCAAAGCAGGCCTCTCCCGGGAACGAGCCCTTTCCGCTCGATTCGAAGAGTTGGATTGGGTTGGGCAGATTGCGCGTGATCGTGACGACGCGAGGCGGTCGCCCCGCTCCATGGGCAGACATGGTGAGGGGGAGCTGTTCTCTCCCTCACTTTTGCGCGCGTCCGCACCCCTCGCTTCGTGTCGGCGCGCCCCGCGGCAGAAAGCTCGCGTCCTTCTTTGGGTTTTTTTGTGCTAGTTATGTATGAGCCGTAAGGCACCCTCCCCCTTACGTGCACCCCCCTCCCTCCCGCGCCCCCCCCCCCCCCGCCCCAACTCTCCCAGCTTGCCCACGAGCGGATTGGGAAGGGACGAGAGGGGGGGGGGGGGAGGGGGGGAGACAGTTTTGCGTGAGAGGGCGGGTGGGAGGGAGAGAGGGGGGGGGCGCCCCCCCCCCACACACAACCCCCCCCCCCCCCCCACGCCACACACGCGGCTCCCCTGCGTGTCGGGGGACGTTTTCAGAAAAGCGAGGAAAATGAGCAGCGGCGCCAGAGATTCTGTCCCACGCGCGCGCGAGCAGGGGCAAGAGGAGGCGCAAGAGAAGGAGGAGGAGTTGAAGATCCCGTCCTTCACCAGCGGCAACGATCGCTACGTGAAGCCTTACTTGCTGAGCAAGGCCACACGGCTGTTGCTTGTGCGCAGCGCCTGGGGCACGGGGAAGAAGTATGCGCTGGCGAACCTGATTTTAGCTCTGCAGGGTGTCGATTGCGAGGCGGTCCGGGCGGCCTACAGCGTCAAGGAGCGGCGGGCGCTGCAGGGGCTGTTTAAAGCGCCCCTGCGCGTCCTCCTAATCAGCTCGGGGCGGACGGGGAAGGTGATGTATGCTCGCCTACGGAAACACCTGGAGCCCCACCGCGTGCAGGTGGACAAGTGCGGAGCGGCGACGAGGCGGAGTGACAAGCTTTGTTCAGAGATTAACAATCTGCACCAGCTGCTGGGGGGGGACGTTGCCCCCTTCCAGCTGGTAGTTTTGAACGAGAGCGAAGAATTGCTCAGCACCATGTTTATGGATGAGTGTGTTCGACACCCGCGGTGGGATCAAAACAGGAATGCTTTCGAGCGCGTGCTGCGTGCCTCGCAGGCGACAATTTGCTGGGACCCCTTTCTTGGCAGAAAGACCCAGGATGTTATAAAAACTCTTCTTTATTTTGAGGGGTGGTCTTCTGGACTTTGTTTGCTTGTGTCGAGAAAGTATAATTTTTTTAAAATTAAATACAAAGCCTCGATGTTTTGTGAGGGTTCCACGCAGATTGTATTTTAATTAAAAAAAATTTTCTTTGGTCTCTTTGTGAGAGGGAAAAAAGGGTTTTATTTATTTTTTCTCGTCGGTGGGGAAAGGGCTGTACGTGCGCGCTTGGTGGCTGGTGCCAAGGGCGCAGGGGTAGACAAAAGTACACAGCCGGCGTTGAGTCTCGCGTAATTTAGGGACGCTTGTGGTTCCCAGCGGTCCTTTGCTGCCTTGTAGCTTTCCACCGAGGCGAGCGCAGAGTCGCCCCAATCGCCGCTGCCGCCCGCCACGTACAGCTGCTGTCGGTAGACAAAGGCAGAAGCGCCGGTGCGTGCTTCCCCCAAGCTCGCCACCGACCTCCACTTGCGGGTCCGGGGGTCGAAGCGCTCGACTACACCTAGCACCTCCTCGTGAGTTGGGGTAAACAGAGTCCCGCCTATGGCATAGAGACAGTTGTCCAGAACCGCCGTCGTCAGGTCGTGGCGGGCTCAATTGAGGCTGGGGGCGAAGAACCACTTGTTCTGCTTTGGGCAATACTTCTCTACCGTCGTGCAGCTCCTGTCGTCTGTACGTCCACCCACGAGATACAGCTCACCGCCGAGTGCAGCTAAGCGGGCTTCCCGTCTAACTCGGTTAGGGGGGCTCAGCGTTCGCCACTCGTTCCTAGCCTCGTCGTAAACATACAGCGAGGCTTTGCCGGGCGGACTATCCGTGACCACATAGAGCAAACCGTCAAGGGCCACGCCGGTGAGGTTCTCGTACGCCCAGGGCAGGGTCGTTCTGATTTCCCAGCTGCGGTAATACAAGTCGTAGCACTCGACAAGGCGCGACGGGACATAGTCAAACGGGCCTGGTTCCTTAGTGGGAAGGTGGCCCTCGATGCCACCAACGCAAAACAGCTTGCCTCCTACGGTCACCAAGAGCTGGTCAGCTCTGCCGGTAGGCAGACCGAGCTGCGACAGGCTCCACTTGTGCCCGTCAAACACTTCGGCCGAGTTGTTGCCTGGTCCCAAACCTTCCAGCACCATCACGCCTCCGGTTTGTCCGCCGGGGTCGAGGGTGGACGAGGCATCATCGCCGTCGGTAGCAGCAGCTGTCCGTTTGGGTTTGGAACGTGACATGGCTAACAGCACATCACGCCAGGGTACACACACACAAAACGATAGATCTAAACTTTCGCTTTATCTTGAATTGAGCTCGCTGCCTGCCAATGAAGGAGGGGAGAAAGAGACAGGGGGGGGAGATGAGAGATGCATGGATTGCAGAGAGGTGGATAAGAAAAAAATAAAAGGAGTTGAGGGCCACCCCCCCCCCTCCCGAAGACGAAAATCAGCAAATTGTGGTATGGGCAAAGTGTCTGACCTTTGTTCTCCTGGTGCAACAGGGAGGGGGGGCGCCCCCCCCCCCCTGTTGGTCGCACGCGCGGTGTTGTGTGTGTGTGTGGGGGGGGGCGCCCCCCCTCCCTTGTTTTTCTTTTCCTTTTTGCGCACTAGTTTTAGTGAGTGATCGTGGCTAGAACTAGAAACTCCTAGCGAAAAAAGAAAGAGAGAGTTGTGTTTTGTGTGGCATAGTGCTCTAAATGAGAAAAGGTGGACGGCACAACCGCAAGAAGAAAAAGAAGACGAGTAAGAGCCCGGCGGCGTTTGGGCCTGGGCAGACTTATGAGCCGGTGGACTTGGGTGGGTTAGCTCAGCTGGCTGTGCTGACAGAGGCGCAGAACAACCGCTATGGTGACAACGACAAATTGTATCTCAGAGATCACACGACCAGGACGGACCTAATGCTGCGCGGGTTGTGTCCCAAATTGTCGGAGCCGGAGGTCGAGCAAAAGCTTTCGCGCGTGAGCCTGGAAGTCACGTGTTGCGCCATAAGCCCCACGACTATGAAGACGTTGTGCCAAGGCTTCCAGTTGCTACCACGGGTGTTGGCGCAGGTGTTGGCAGCCACGTGCCGGCGCCCCGCCGGCGCGCTTTCGTCGGAGGACAATGCCTTTTTCTTGGGGCTTTTGCCGCACCAAAACTGGACCGCAGAGCAGCAGCAGAATGCGTTTGCGCCGCTGGCCCTAGACATTAAGACGTGTGAGCTGCTGGTCAGGCTTGCTTGCATAGAGCCCATCCGAGTCAGCTTCCGGCACGACCCGACGAGTATGGAGCGGGGAGTGCTGCTGCCTCCGCATCACGGCCCGCTGCGGGGGGCTTGCCAACTGAACCTCACTGCCTTTCTGGTCGTAGTCGTTAAGATCTACCATAATGTGCAAGCCAACGCGGAGCTGCTGGAAGTGCACGTGAACCTGGCGGAGGATCTGGCGCAGAGAGGGGTGCGACGGGCCTGGGACTGGCTGGCGCGGAAGACGCCGCCGGGAGAGCAAGCAGACCCTTGGTTCCTAGAGAAGCTGTTGTTTGCTCCGGCTGGCCAGCCAGTCCGAAGCGCAGAGGGGATTTGTCAGCGAGATAGCCGCTTGTTTCCGCGAGGAGGAAAGGCCAAGCTACGGCAAGGCGAAGCTGCTGATGCGCATATTGTGGCAACATCTGCTCTCTCCTCCCCAGGGTGAGGGCGCTGGTGCGGAGGACTGCCGAAGCGTGGAGTTAAGCCTGTACGTCCCGCAGATCTGCCATTTCTGTGTGCAGAGCAGCACGCAAGACTTTTTGAAGCGCGGGGTCCGCGGCCAGGGCCGCTTCCGCGCCACGACGAGGCTGTCTCCGTGCTGCCTTGGTACCCCCGAGTGCGACAGGGATGCCTGCAGGAGCCTAGGGGCGTCGGTGTGCAAGAAGGCCCCTACGCTCTGCCGTTTGTTGGCCAGCGAAGCTGAGGCCAGGCTTGCGTCTGCGGTGGTAGGCGTGTCGAGCGAGGCGGACAGGTGCAACCGCGCGGTGCTGGCACTTGGGGCTTTCCAGAGACAGTTTTTGCTGACGGCTCCTGTCCGACAACAAAGAGTGGCCGCAAGCCTTCGCCCCGGGGGCCATGCTGCCCCCCGAGCCCACGAGAAAGTATAATTCTTTTTATTAAAAACTCGACATTTGTTTTCCTTCTTCTGCTCTCCCCTTTCCAGCCCGCGCCAGCGGGGTGGGGCCGGGGGCAATGCCAAAGGAATTTAAGTTGCCTAGCGCAGACTCTAGCGCTGTAATCCGCTCGTTTTTCGTCGAGAAGTGCGGGTCATTGATCCTTAACTAATACAAAAAAAGTATCTCTTTTTTTCTTGGTCGCGCCTGATCCACAGGCGCAAGAGGCGAAAAGAATGGGGCACGGGGAGGGGGGGGGGAGGGGGAAAGAGGGAGGCATCCCCCCCCTCCCCCCCCCCCCTCTCTCTCTCTCTCTCTTCCAGCCCGCGCTAGCGGGCTGGGCTTTCTCTCTCTCTTGTAAAGGGCCGAGAACAATGCCCAAGGAATTTAAGTTACCTAGCGCGGACTCTAGCGCTTTAATCCGGTCGTTTCTGGGAATTGATGAAATACCACTGTTTCAAGCAGCCTGGCCCAGCGAATACCGCCGGCCAGAGTCGAAAGAGTCCAAAGTCGCGCGGCCCAGCGATGTGCTAGCGTACCTTTGCGCGGACGAGGTGAATCGCCGAGTGCTGAAAGAGATGGTAAGCGCCGCGCAAAGTTACCGCCGGGACGCGACTATCCACATCAGATTCAGCCCCCTGTGGTCTCCGGCGCCCGGTTCTGATGCTTATAACAGATTGACTCCAGATGTGTACTGGAGGTTACTGGCCAAGACGGTCGCGCTCATCCGGGGCGGTTGCTACAACCGAGTCCTCCCAAGCCTAGTCCTAGCGGCGGGCAGCGCGGGCGTTGACCCCCGCCGACAGTTCACGGTCCTGACCCCGCGCGAAAGTAGTTTCTTTCCTTTTAGATCTGATGTATGGCCCTTCGTGAGCATAGAGCATCTGTGCTTGCACAACCTAACGTTTTTGCTAACAAGGAAGGAGATCTTTAGGATTTGTAACGACAGGGTGAGCGACTTCCGCCTTCTCAAAACCAGGGTGACGCCCCGGGGGGCGGCCAAATTTTACGTGGAAAGCGGCAAAGAGCTTCACACGTTTATTTTCACCATGTGTCCTAGTGACACAGAAGGCGCACGCCGCAGACGCGCGCTCAAGCTGATAATCAGTAACTGCCCAAAATTGAAGCGTGTAGAGGCATCCACGCCGTTTCCTCGGACCCTAAATCTGTGCGTGTCTGCCCGGGGATCATTTCCAGCCGTAGATGAGTTGCTTGTGGCTGTAGGGGGGCGGGCGCGCGTTACAGTGCGCGACTACCCCGCCGAGAAACTTTGCATTCGCCGCAGCACCCAGCCAGGGAGTGTGCCGCTGACAGGCCTAGAGTTAAGGGTGTTTAGGGACGGCGTGCAAGAAACGAAGTTGGATCTAGGCGGCGAGTCGCTAGGCACTGTTTATACGTCTTTGAAGCAGTTACCGAAGCTCCGGCGCGTCGGGATGAGCCTTGCCTGTGGTAGGATTCGTTCATTCTCCGCGATCCTTACCGATTGCGGCCAGCTATCGGAGCTAAAACTCCCAGAACAACTTAAGTACAGGGGGCTCTCTGTTAGTGCTGTGTCCTTAGCCAGCCTCGAAAAGCTCCGGCTGCCCGCCGGCTGGCTTGCTAACAAAGGCCGCTACAGAGTGAACGTCTACGATTGTGCACTGCTGAAGCAAATCACGTTGGGCGGGCCTGACCTGTCCCTGGCTACTGTCTGGACACCGCTATCACCACAAGCCCGGACGGAGCCCTACTGTATAGTAGACATTCGCGTTGCCAACTGCGCCGGCCTTGTGCGCATGGACACCGACGAAGGGGCAGAACACAAGGGACAGGTCAGGGCCGCCCAAGGCCAGCCGCCGAGAGCTGGCAGCACGTCGAACACGGCGCTGCCGAACCTCAGGCTGTTCATCCAGCACTGCCCGGATTAAGAGAAATCTGTTTACAGTACTTGTTTGTGAGGGGCAGGGGCGGGCTAAGGCAGCAGCTGACGAGATAGATATATTTATAACTCATTGTCCCAAGCTCGAGAAGATCGAGCTGCCCGACGGATTGAGTGCGCGCAGAGCAACCCTGTTCTTGGACCAAGTCCCGACGTCTTGTCATGAGGTCGTGCCCGCTAACTGGCGAATCGACGGAGAAGTGCAGGTCACGAGCCCATGAGAAAGTAGAATTCTTTTTATTATTAAAAACCCGAAAAGAATGGGGTACGGGGAGGGGCGGGGGGAAGAGTGAAGGCATCCACCCCCTCCCCCCCCCCCCTCTCTCTCTCTCTCTCTCTTCCAGCCCGCGCTAGCGGGCTGGGCTCTCTTCTGTAAAGGGCCAAAGAGCAATGCCCAAGGAATTTACGTTGCCTAGCGCGGACTCTAGAGCTGTAATTAGTTCGTTTCTGGACATCAATGAAATACCACTGTTTCAAGCTGCCTGGCCCGGCGAATACCCCCGGCCAGAGTCGAAAGAGTCCAGAGTCGCGCGGCCCAACGATGTGCTAGCGTACCTTTGCGCGGGCGAGGTGGATCGCCGAGTGCTGAAAGAGATGGTAAGAGCCGCGCAAAGTTACCGCCGGGACGCGAGTATCCACATCAGATTCACCCCCCTGTGGTCTCCGGCGCCCGGTTCTGCTGCCTATCAAGAATTGACTCCAGATGTATACTGGAAGTCACTGGCCGAGACGGTCGCGTTTATCCGGGGTGGCCGTCATGACCAGGCGCTCGCAAGCCTAGTCTTGTCGGCGGCGGACAGCGCGGACGTGCCCCCCCGCCGACATTTCACGCTCCTGACCTCGCGCGAAAGTCGTTATTTTCCTTTTAGCTCTAATGTCGGGCCCTTTGTGAGCATAAAGCATCTGTGCTTGCACAGCCTAACGTTTTCGCTAACAAGGCAGGAGATCTTTAGGATTTGTAACGACAGGGTGAGCGACCTCCGCCTTCTCAAAACCAGGGTGACGCCACGGGGGGCGGCCAAATTCTACGTGGTGGACTGCAAAGAGCTTCACACGTTTATTTTCACCATCATTGTGTCCTAGTGACACAGAGGGCGCACGCCGTAGACGCGTGCTCGAGCTGACAATCAGGGACTGCCCAAAATTGAAGTGTGTAGAGGCATCCGCGCCGTTTCCTCGGACCCTGGAACTGTGCGTGCGTGCCTGGACATCGTTTCCAGCCGTCGATGAGTTGCTTGTGGCTGTCGGGGGGCGGGCGCGCGTTACAGTGGAAGACTACCCGGCCAAGAAACTTTGCGTTCTCCGCAGTACTCAGCCAGTGAGTGTGCCGCTGACAGGCCTAGAGTTAGAGGTGCTTAAGAGCGGCGTGCAGGAAACGAAATTGGATATAGGCGGCGAGTCGCTGGACATTGTTTCTATGCGTTTGAGGCAGTTACCAAAGCTCTGTCGCGTCGAGCTGAGCCTTGCCTGTGTTCGGACCCGCCTATTTTCTGCGAACCTGGAGGCCTGCCGCCAACTATCGAAGCTGAAATTCCCCAAAAACCTGAAATACAAGGGACTCTCGGTTAGCGCCGTGTCCTTAGCACGCCTCTGCCAGCTCCGGCTGCCCGCCGGCTGGCGGGCAGCCGGTGGTCGCTACAGTGTGGACGTCCGCGATTGTGCACAGCTGAAGCACATCACGCTGGGCGGGCCCGACCTGTCCCGGGCTACTGCCAGAACACCACCCCCACAAGCCCGGACGGAGCCCTACCATGTAGTAGATATTCGCGTTGCCGACTGTGCCGGCCTTGAGCGCATAGACACCGACGACTGGGCAGACCACAAGCAAGCCGCGGCCCTCGCCCCAGGCCAGCCGCTGAGATCTGGTAGCACGTCAAACACGGCGCTGCCGAACCTCAGGTTGCTGATCCAGGACTGCCCGGAGTTAAAGGAAATCTGTTTACAGCACCTGTTTGTGAGGGGCGGGGGCGGGCTAAAGCAGCAGCTGGGCGCGATAGAGATAGATATATCTGACTGTCCCAAGCTCGAGAAGATCCAACTGCCCGACGGACTGAGTGCGCGCAGTGCAACCCTGCGCTTGGACGAAGCCCCGGATTTCTGTCATGAGATCCTGCCCGCTAACTGGCGAATCGACGAAGAAGTGCAGATCATTCTTCCTTATATTACGCGGCGCGAGGCAGGAAAAAGAGAATTTTAATAAATTCAGAACCAGGCTTGTTTTCTTTTCGCGCCCTAAGTTCAAAAAAGCAAGAGGCACATGAGCCAATAGAGTCTTTGACTCTGGTGGTCACTTACGCTTCCGACTTGACTTACCTTCATCTCTCGCTTCATCCACTGCCTCTTCGAGCTTCGTTAAGAGCCTTTCTAGTTTGGCTTCGAATCTGCCCGTTCTCTTGTCCTGTTCAGACCTTATCTTCTCGATCTGGGCTTGAAAGTCGGAGGCCTGCGCATCCAACGCCTTTTTAAACTCTGCCCGCATTTTGGCCTCCAGCTTGTGAAAAACCCTGTCCTCGAGCGCCGCAAGCCTTTCTTTAGTCCCGCCTAGGTTCACCGGCTCGGGAGCAGTGTGCCGACGTAGTGTCCGAGGCAGTTGCTATTTAAATTCTTTTTTGTCTGCTGCCAACCGTAGTTGCTCCAGCAAAAGTTTTTGCACCGGCTTCTTCGAGGGAGGTGCATTTTGGGAGATTGACGCGGGAATAGAAATCCTGGGCTGATGGCCATGCACGTTTGTTAAGGTTTTGTACATGGTTTCGAGCACGACGTCTCCGACTTCTTCCCTTGTAAGCTCGTCGCGCAAAGCGATCTTTATGCCTCGCTGATTTACTGCGCGTTGCTCTCTTGCGCCACTCAGATAAACACCAGCCGGGCTTTCCCCGCTCTCTGGGGTATAATATGCCAGGGATGGTTCCAGATAGGAAGGGAAAGACAACGAGCAGATGCCTTTGGTAGCGAGTTCTTTCAGCGATTGATGAAATGATCGAAGGCTCTCGCTTCCTTTGTTCTTTGCAAACGCGAGCAACAGATGCGGATCATGATCGCGGTAAGGGTACTTGATTGTGTCATACCCAAGAAACCGGACTCGAAATGCAATCTCAAGCAGGGCGCGGGTAAATCCATCAGGCTCGATTTTTAGTGGAGTGCATTCGTCCTCGTCGTCATCACGGAGCCCGTCCCCAAATTTTACATACTGCTCCTCGTCTTCCTGATTTGAAGCAAAAACTTGGCACCAAAGTAAGTGAATGTTGTTTCTGAATAAAAAAAGTGTTGTTGGGCGCGCGGACTCTGTAGCAGCAGGTGGCTTTTTCTTTTTGGCTGCTGCTAGAGCCTCCTTGAAAGCTTCGATTGGGAGGGTTCGAGCTTTGCGAAAACCTTGTTGTCTGTCATGACCTTGTTTTTGGATATTATATATATATATATATATATATATATATATATATATATATATTTATGTCTAATAGACAGGTCCATCTCGTAATACTATATCATAAAATAAGCCTTAGAAACATATAAAACACACACATGAAGACAGAAAACACACCTATGTTTCACAAAAACACACCTTCGTTTTGACAAAAAAACTACAAACTAAGGACACTAAGAGAGATTTGGTCAAAATGACGACATTTTCATATTTTTATTTCATAAAAATATATATTAGGCCCGGACATTTGTACGCGGGCTTCTTGAGGACCAGCAAAGGCTGCTGGTCGCCGCTGTTGACCAGCTGTGCGGAGCCCTGGTACCGTAGCGCGGGCGGCAGTTCGAACACGATGGAGTTTGGCGCGCGGAGAAAGCGCTGCCACGTGCCATCGTGCAGCGCCAGGCGTTTCAGGATCTGGGCTTGGTGCCACTTGTACAGCTCGAGCAAGCCAAAGCCGTCGATGCAGACCGCCTCCCAAGACAGGAAGTGCGTGGCGCGCGAACGTTGCGGTGAAATTGCGAGCTTTGGGTGCGTGATGACGCTCCCGTCGAAGAAAATGCCGCCTCCCACATTGCCGGGGTTTATTTCCGTGGTCGTGAACGCGCCGAGGTTGTCGCCACCGTCGTCGATGGCGACGGCGAACACTGTGTGCCCGAGGGTGCCCAGCGCGGTGCCCTTGAGGTTGGGGTCGTCCGCACGCGGCCACCCGTAGGGTTCCTTGAGGCAGGCCGCGCACGCGGGCGCCTGTCTCCAGAGACACACTCCGTCGGGGGCAGTGTGCAGGTCACCGGCAGCCCAGGCGCAGCGACAGATTACGCACAGCCTCTAAGGATGCATCCAGCAGATTTTTCTGCCAAAAAAACAGCATGAGGTCCGAACACACAAAGGTAGGCAAGGACTTTTTCTTTTTTTCTCTTGCTTCTGGTAGTGCAAACAAAACGAATCAGCATGTAAACAAAAAACATAAAAGGCAGTCACCAGACTCCCCGCCCAATAAGTTCACACAGGAATTGAATGCAATTGCACAGAGCATCATACATTTCGCAAGATACACAAAAACAAACAAGCAAGCGCACACAAAAAAGCAATACCCGCCAACACGCATACATAAAAAGAAATACCCGCCAACAAGCATACAGACATGCACAAAAAACACTTGCAAATATTAAAGACGACACACAAAAACACACAAGACACACATCACACACACGCACAAATCATGCACACGAACAAATCATGCACACGAACAAAAACAACTTCTCAAAGCACGAGAACACTCACAGACTCGTACTGACATTACTTGCAAAAACAATATACATACAGACACGCACACACAAAAAGCATTGACTCGCAAAAAAGAGTCTACAAACATGCACAGCACATCACATAGAGGCATTTCACAAAATCGCACACACACACACACCTACGCACACAAGCAAACACCTACAAAACAAACACACACACACACACGCAAACACACACACACGCAAAAACAAACATACACACACACACGCAAACACACACACACGCAAAAACAAACATACACACACACGCAAACATACACGCAAAAACAAACAAACATACACACGCAAACACACACAAACACACACACGCACACACACACAAACACACACACGCACACACAAGCAAACACACACACACACAAAACAAACACGCAAACACACACACCTACGCACACAAGCAGACACACACACGCAAAAACAAACAAACTCACGCACACGCAAAAACAAACAAACTCACACACACGCAAAAACAAACAAACTCACACACACGCAAACACACACACACACGCAAAAACAAACAACGCACACACGCAAACAACGCACACACAAACAACACACACACACACGCAAAAACAAACAAACACACACACGCAAACAACGCACACACACACAAAACAAACACACACACACGCAAACACACGCAATTCTCCAACATCCAAGCCGTGTAACAGCAATGACCGTTTTCGTCTCTCCTCGTCCCAACCCCTTCCACCCCCCCCCCACCTCTTTAGCCAGCACCACCTTTTACTCATCTTGCGACTGGACCAATTGCGCAGTATTGTGCACCCCTTCAGAAAAGGTGCGAGATTGTGCACCTTAGCCAACGCTTTTTTTTCTTGGCACCGAGAAGAAATTACACGCGTGTCACTCTCTCGTCCCTGCTTTGTCACATTAAATTTCTTAAATTTTTTAATTATTTCCTTTTACGAAGGGTCGTTGATATTTACTTCTATTTGGAGTCTCTTGGCTGGGGGCACGATCTGCACACCACACCTGCGACAAGGATGCGTAGCGCCGCCCTTTTGTGCCAGCAGTAGGGCCGTGAATCGTTCGCGATCTTTGTGATCATACTCGTTTAACAGCCAAGAGACCAACTCTTCTAGTTGTTCTCTTTTTTGCTCTTCTTCTTTTGGTTCTAACTCTCGGCAGAGTTGGGGTGAAGCTTAGTAAGGAAGCCAGACGTAGTAAAGGGCTTGCCAAACGTGTCTTGTATCGCGTGTTTCATTTCCTTGTCTATCGTTTCATACTGTGTCGCACGGAACTCTCGATCTGTACATCTTTTGCTCAAGCTCTTCAATCTGTGCCTGAAGAAGTTCTCCAATCTCCTTTTCTGTACTTCTTAAGATACCCAGAGGCGCCTTCGCATGCTGAACCGATTGTCGCTGTACCAATCCTGCTTGGGCTTGTCCACAATTTGTAATCGTTATCTTAAAAGCTGCGCACGGCAGCTACGACTTCTTTACTGTGTGTCGTCGGCTAGCAGGTCTATTCTTTTGCCTAGAACTTACAGCCTTTTCTTAAGTCTTTTCTACCAGTGCTCCTTTTCAGAAACAAGAGCGATTCTTCGTTCGTTTGTCTCTTCTTACCAGGCGTACTGCGGAAACGGCCATCTCCCACCCCCCCCCCTCTCTTTCTCTCTCGCTTGCTTTCAGGTCGCTCTGCTTCTTTTCTTTTTTTCTCACAACCCCCCTCAAACGACGAGAAATTTGGCTGGCCACAGATATCACCTGAAAGGGGGAGCGGCCCAACCCTTCTCCCTCCCCGTTTCTCTCCCTCGCTTTTATTAGGCCCGCGACAGGATTTCCTGCAGTTCTTGGTTGATTAGCTCGACCAGCCCCGCCCGGCGAAGCCAGCCCAGGTAGTCGTCGACGGACTGGCCGGGGGGCTCCGGTGGCACGCTCACCGCGGGCAGCACCCAGCCCCACCGCGTGAGCGCAAAGCGCGAAAGCCTGGCGTAGTTCTGGCGGGCACGCTCCACCCAGCTTGCCGCTGCTTGTGCGAGCTGTGCGTGGTTGTGCAGCCACTCACGATAAGCAACAACGCTGTGACTACGCTCGCACGGTGACGCCTGTGGCAAAAGCTTCTTTGCCGGCGGCAGGGGCCGCGCCGTCTCGCACAGGCGGAGTAGCGTCTGGTAGTCTGACTCGCACGTGTCCTCCAGCGTGCGCCGCGAACTTGATCTCTCTCCCGCCAGCACAATCCACCTGAGCTGCACCCGGTCGTACGCGCGAATTGTGTCGTGCCAGAGTTGCTGGAACCGCTGTTGCTCCCGCCCGCGTCGCGCCTCGCCGCAGATGATTCCCAGCACACACAGCGCGCGCACTAGCATCTGCCTTTGCTCCAGCGACCTCTGCAGCAGCCGGCCGCCGGTCTCCTCCCAGTCCGGCGTCTGCGACGGTCGTTTGCTGGTCCCCTCCCCGTCGGGCGCCTGCCGTTCCGGCCGCGCGTAGACCCTCGCGGCCGCCGCCGCCGCCAGTGTTTGCAGACAAGAGATAGACGGGTCACCGAGCGCGTGCGCGGCGGCGGCCAGGCGCCGGTACTCGTCCAGCACGCGGAGGTTACGCTCCCGGCAGAAATCCGACATGGCCTTGTCATACCGCTGAGGCAGTTCGGGGCGGGCACACCAGAGCGTTTCGTCACTGTCGTTGGCATTCAGCAGCGCGGCGACGTCCGGCACCAGCTGGAAGAGAAGCTGCCTGAGCAGTACCGACGTCACCAGCCCGCCGCGGGAGTCTCCCTGCGGCTGGTCCCAGCGCGGCGTGCCGGCAACGCCGGCCTCGTCGCCCAGGCTCTGTAGCACTTCGTGCAGGCTGTCCCCCTGCCGCTCACAAAACCTAGCGAGTGCCGGCCTCATGTCTTCCAACGCCTGAAGAGAGCCCCGGCACCGCACGGGCGCCACCGCCACCGCGCTGCTTTGCAAGAGCAGGCTCTCTACGCCCGCCCAGGCCGAGTGCGCTGTTGTTGAGAGGCACAGCACGTGCAGCGCGTGGGAGCGGGGGCAGCCCGTCGGCACAGTTGCGCCGGTCCAGAGGTCCTCGGGGCTGCAGGCCCGGCTCAAGTACAGTTCCTGCAGGCCCGCCGCCCGCCCGAGCACCGCGGCGGAACGCAGGCACTCTTCGCGGCAGCTGTACAGCTGCCGCGAAGATTGCGCCTCCGCCCAACGCAAGACGTCTTCCGACTGTGGCAGCCGCAGCGCCGGCAGCGACCGCGGCACCAGTTCCCCCAGGCCCTGCAGGAACGTTCGCGCCGCCTTCCACAGCGCTGGTGTCGTCCCGAAGCGGGCCCGCATTTTCTGCGGCGAGGTGCTGCGTCAAGCCCAGCCAGTGTAGCTTGCGCCCCCACACCGAGCAGCAACCGGCCCTAGTGAGGTTCTCGGCCAGCTTGGGGAGGGTCCACCGGGCGCAGTTCTGTTGCAGCCACGAGCCGTCGCCCAGAAACCTGAGTACCTTGCACAGTTGCTTGTACTGCCGCAGCCAGCGCTCAGTGCCGTGACAAGGCAACGCCTTCAGCACCGCCTGTGCTACGGATGGCAGTGGCATGGCCAGCAGCACCGCAGGCCGCCCGGGGAACACGTGCACGGCCAGGTCGCGCAGGCACTCCAACGCCCTGATCCTGCCAACCGGGCAGAAGCCGTCGGTCGCGTGGTCAGGGCAGCAGAAAACAGAACCGCTGAATCTTGCTAGTAAGTCCAGGCGCTGTGCCTGATCCAGCCCCGGGTTGAGCTTTTGGTGCGACCGTTCCAGGGCCTCGCTGGTTGCCTGTGCCCTTGCGCTGGCAGCGCACAGCTCCGCGTAGCCCGCCTCGCTCATTTTTTTCTTGGTCTTCCCTTCCATCCACCGCCTCCCACTCCCCCCACCCCCTTCTCCCTTCGCGTTCCACCCTGCGTTTTTTGGGGGCTGTCTACTTTTTTTTTAAAGTTTGCGGGTGGAAGCCGGGGGAGATTTGTTGCGCATGGTTGGGGCCCCCCCCCTCCCCGTTTTTCCTTCCATCAGTGGTGTTCCGGGGGCGTCAGTATAAAAAAACCAGTCGGTAAAAGAAAATGAACTTTTTTAATGCACCCAAGGGGATCGCGGTTTGTTTTTTTTTTCGCCGGCGGGGGCTACAACCAACCAAAAGGAAAGAAAGAAATGAGTGTGTGTCGAGGGAAAGCCGGCGAAAGGGAAAAAAGAGAACCAGACCAAGGCCACGCTAGCGTGGCACGCCGCCGACCAAGCCAAGCCAGCGGAATTAGATTTCTGGTTGCTCGCGGGCGCGTCGCCCGCGGTGTCTGTCGAGGACAGTGTGCTGAGCGCCTGCCTGAAAAGCGAACAACCTTTCGACAGACGCCTGGACTGCCTGAAGGCCCTGCAAAAACACGCGCGGCTGGCTTCCGGGGACGGGACCCTCAAGCCCCCGCTTAGCGGCAAGGAAGTCGACCGCGCGATCGAACAGTACGTGCTTGGGTGGCAGGAAAATCGCCAGGACACACAGGAAGAGACGCAAGAGCCAGTCGGAGAGGCCATGCGCTTGCAGCCGCCAAGAGAGACCCGGCGCACAAGGGAGTCCGTGGGTGGTGTGCCTAACAACGTGGCGCATTTGCCAAGGTCCGCCGGCTCTCACTTCAAGGCACAAAGGCCGAGCTACGAAGAAGAAGAAGACGACGTCGGGCGTGTCACCAACAGATTTCGAAAGGCAGCAATTGTTTGAGACCGTTGAATAGACTTTCAAAACCCCCCCCCCCCCGCCTTTCGCGCCTGTCTCTCTCTGTCTGTCCCGCTCCACCGGGGCGTCAACGTTAAACTGCAGTAGGAGCAGGGCGTCGGCTAGGGCGGTGGCGTGGCCCCATTGCAAGGCGTTCTCCACAAACAGTTTCTCTCTTATAATAATGTTGTGCAAATAGGTTTCGTGTCGCTGCTCTGTGTGCAATCGGACCAGCAGCCAGGTTAGCCCACCGGATGCTATTTGCGTTGCCTGACTGCTCAGGCGATGTTTACGGCCCGCATTGAGGTCTTTGTCAATTGCGTTCTCGAGATTTCTGGCAAGATGTTGCACCGGATCCAACGGCCTGAACTGGAGGACACGGAACGCCGCCCACAGCCCCGGAGATTCCTTAGCCACCGTGCGAAAGGGCGTGCTGTACCACAGGACCCACGCCAAGAGGCCTTTCGGGATGGAGAAAGTTCGGAAGGTGCGGTACAACAACGCGCTGGCGAGTACCACGGTCTGCCCCAAGTCAAGGTCCGCTAACCATACATAAACTTGTTTGCGTGGAGCCTCCCGCGAAGAAGTGGCGCGGCACTCGAGCTTGTCCAGCAGAAAGCGTGCGACCAGTTCACAAACATCACCGGCAGGCTGCGACGTAGAGATTTCGTGTCGTCGGAGGAGATATTGTTCGAGTTTCTGATAAATCTGGTTCGAGACCTCGGAGCGGCTGAGGTTGGGCATAAAATCCGGCGTGGTGTGCAGGAATGGAAAGGGACTTTCTTTTGGTTTTGCTTTTCCTTGCTTTTTTTTATTTTGTAAATACTGACCAAAAAATAGACCCCCCCCCCGAGAAAACAAAAGATTTTTTAAGAGAGAGAGAGAAAAGGAAAAGAGAGAAGAAAAGGCCGGGGAGCGAGGGGGGAGGGGCGCGGAACGCAAGAGAGAGAGGAGGGGGAACGAAAAGAGAGTGCAAAGGCCGTTTTCTCAAATTCACCACTGTACCCACGCTTTCTTTGTTTCGTTACAAGCTATCCCCGCGCGTCCTCTCCTCCCCATCTCTCTCCCTCCCTTTTTTTTTATGAGCTTTCTTGTCTGTTCCGGCTTTTCCCTCCCCCTCTTTGTCTCTTCAGGGCGGGCTCTTGTTTTTTCTTGCACTCAACAAAACCTTAAACCCCCCCCCCCCCTCTTCTTTATTTCTCTGCCATACATATGAAAAAAAACATTTAGATCTTGGCGGCCCCAGTTTTTCAACAGGAAATTGAGCCCTCTTTTTTTTCTCTCTGTCGGGCAGAGAGAAAAAAGAGAAAAGAAAAAAGGAGAGGCAAAATCTCTTTTTTTTTTGCCATGAACACTTGCCTCCTTGGGTCCACGCTGCTGCTGTGGTCGGCGTGGCTGGCGGCCGCCAACTGTCCGTACGTGTGGCGCGACCCCGTGCCGACGGACCTGCTGCTAGAGCTGGTTGTGCCCGCGGGCGGCGCCGTGTGGACGCTGCCGGCCGGAGCCGCGACGGCCCGCCGCCGACAGCTAGCGCAGGCCGGGGTTTTCACGGTGTACTGGGGCGACAACACGGCCGTGCAGAGGTGTTCCTCGGCCGAACCGTGCACGCACACGTTTGCGAGCGCCGGCGTGTTCACTAGCATTATCGAGGGCCCTGTCGTGGGCTGGGCTATGACGCTGGCGTGGCGCGAGCAGCAGCACAGCAACGTCGCGCTGCGCAGCGTCGTGCAGTGGGGCGGGCTCGAGCTGGACGCGAGTAGCGGCTACCACTTCTACGGCGGGACGCAGCTGCAGTCGCTGCCGCCGCTGTCGGCCCTTGACACGTCGCAGATCACGAGCTTCCAATTCAGCTTCTCCGGGCTGCCGGTGAAGTGCGTCGACGTGTCGGGCCTTGACCCGCGTTCGGCGCTGGTGCTGACGGGCGCCTTCGCCAACTCGCCGTGCCTGACGTTTGCCAACGTCAGCGCCTGGGACGTGTCGCAGGCGCGGGACGTGTCGTTGATGTTCGCCGGCACGACAGTCACGACAATCGTGGGCTTAGAGAGCTGGAACGTGTCGCGCGTCGTGAACGCGACCGGCCTGTTCGCGAACGCCACCGCGCTGCAGGCCGACCTGTCGCGGTGGGCGCTGGACAGCCTGCAGGACGCCACCGGCATGCTGGCGGGCGCGCCGCTGCTGGCGCGAAATCTCAGCGGCTGGGCCGTGACCTGGACGGAGCAGACGTGCCTGCCATTGGTGCAGTCGGCGCAGCTCGAGAACTGGCAGGCCCCGTTTGCGTACCAACAGTGGCTGCCGTCCGTGACGCCATCCGCTTCGGTGACGCCGTCGCTGACACCGACCGTGTCAGTGACCGCGTCGAACCCGAGAACGCTATCGTTAAGCCCGGGAGCTTCGAGCACGTCCACCGCGTCGCTGACACCATCAATGACGGCGTCCGTGACGCCCACGCCCTCGATGACGGCGTCCGTGACGCCCACGCCCTCGATGACGGCGTCCGCTTCTGTGACGATATCTGTCACGCCATCCGCCTCTGTCACGCCATCCGCTTCTGTCACGATAACTGTGACGCCCACAACTTCTGTCACGCCGTCCGCTTCTGTCACGATAACTGTGACGCCCACAACTTCTGTCACGCCATCCACTTCTGTGACTGCCACTATATCTGTGACGCCGTCCGTGACTGCCACTATATCTGTGACTGCCACGATATCTGTGACGCCATCCGCTTCTGTGACGCCTTTCGTGACTGCCACGATAACTGTGACGCCATCCGCTTCTGTGACGCCATCCGCTTCTGTCACGATATCTGTGACTGCCACGATATCTGTGACGCCGTCCGCTTCTATCACGCCATCCGCTTCTGTCACGATATCTGTGACTGCCACGATATCTGTGACGCCGTCCGTCACTGCCACGATATCTGTGACGCCGTCCGCTTCTGTCACGCCATCCGCTTCTGTCACGCCATCCGCTTCTGCCACGATATCTGTGACTGCCACGATATCTGTGATGCCATCCGCTTCTGCCACGATATCTGTCACGCCATCCGCTTCCGTCACGATATCTGTGACTGCCACGATATCTGTGACGCCGTCCGCTTCTATCACGCCATCCGCTTCTGTCACGATATCTGTGACGCCGTCCGTGACTGCCACTATATCTGTGACGCCATCCGCTTCTGTGACGCCATCCGCTTCTTGCCACGATATCTGTGACGCCGTCCGCTTCTGTCACGCCATCCGCTTCTGTCACGATATCTGTGACTGCCACTATATCTGTGACTGCCACTATATCTGTGACGCCATCCGCTTCTGTGACGCCTTCCGTGACTGCCACGATATCCGTGACGCCGTCCGTGACTGCCACGATATCTGTGACGCCATCCTCTTCTGTCACGCCATCCGCTTCTGGGACTGCCACTATATCTGTGACGCCCACCACCTCGGCGACACGGTCAGCGACGGCGACGGCCACGATATCTGTGACGCCATCCGCTTCTGTCACGCCATCCGCTTCTGTGACTGCCACTATATCTGTGACGCCTTCCGTGACGCCGTCCGTGACTGCCACGATATCTGTGACGCCCACCACCTCGGCGACACGGTCCGCGACCGCGACGGCCACGATATCCGTGACACCATCCGCTTCTGTGACTGCCACTATATCTGTGACTGCCACTATATCTGTGACGCCTTCCGTGACACCGTCCGTGACTGCCACGATATCTGTGACACCCACCACCTCGGCGACACGGTCCGCGACGGCGACGGCCACGGTATCTGTGACGCCATCCGCTTCTGTCACGCCATCCGCTTCTGTGACTGCCACTATATCTGTGACACGCACACCCACGATATCTGTGACGCCCACCATCTCCGTGACGCCGACGCCCACGATATCCGTGACGCCATCCGCTTCCGTGACACCGTCCGCGACACCCTCCCGCACGCCCACCCTCTCCGTGACACCGACGATATCTGTGACGCCGACGCCCACGATATCTGTGACGCCATCCGCTTCTGTCACGCCATCCGCTTCTGTGACGCGAACACCCACTATTTCCGTGACGCCAAGCATCTCGACGACGGCTTCTGCGACAAAGTCAGCCTCACCAACACCAAGCAGAACAGTTACTCCCACTCGGAGCGTGTGCCCGCAGGATCATATCTTAGCGGCTCGAGCTGCGTGGACCAGAATGAATGTCAATTGAATTTTGGTGCAGGGTGGCCCTGTAAGTATGATAGCTGTCCTTTAACTACGGACGGCTACAACTACGGAAAAGCTTGCGAGATTTGTACCAATGCTGATTATAGTACCGGTACAAGATACAACTGCAATGCATTTGTCAAACTTCGAATCGCTTACAATTCCGCCTATTGCGTAATGGGGGATGGCTACGCGGCCAATGTTGGGTTTGGCGCCAGGTTATTTGTCCAGCGATCGAGCGTCGCCTGCAATTTTCAAATTGTTAATTTAGGAACGTCAACTACTGGCAGTGATAATTATTATTGGATGATCAGCTACGGAGGTAATAACTACGCCGCCGTTGATGTTTTGACCTCCGGATCGTGGGTGCGTTCTTACTATTTGAACGGGGCCCAACCAGCAAAGAATGACTGGAAATATCATTTTTCGTTTGAATCCTTCCTCCTCGTTACTCCCGGAGATGGGCAGTTAGGAATTAGGTACGTTATCAGAACAAGGCAAGACAAAAACATGTGCCTCCAATGGAAACTATCGGGGGGGGGGGGAACGTACGATAGCGATGTAAAAAACAGGCCATGTGACGCCGCAAATTGTGCGCATATGGAATCCACGTATAGCAGGGATTGGGTTGAGACTGGATCTATCATGTACGGCTGCCTGTTCCATTTGACAACAACTGATTATTAATAATCAACAAAAAATCATTGGCAGAGGGGGGGGGGGAAAGAGCGGGTGTGTTCAAAGGCACGCGCTGGGGCCGTGGCACAACTACAGCCCCTTTGCTTAACGTGAGGATCACAAGATTTTCATTTTGAATTAAGCTCTTGATTGATATTTTCTTTCGTAGTCTCATTAAACACACTAGACCACCAAAAAATAGCCACGCGGCACAGCCAATCTTTTGGTTAGGTTTTTGTACAGTCCTTCCACAGGTAATCACGATGGTAAGTTTGATGCGCCCAGCCGCTGATATCTTTGCGACCGTTAAGGCCGGGCTGAAGGCAGTACCCCTCGGCCTCCATTTTGGCAAAAATACGGGATCCATCCGAGGAAACCTCTATCAAGATCCACGTGGGCCGGTGCCTGGTAAAGTTGACTCCTTGAAGAGCTTCCAATTCGTAGCCTTCAACGTCTAAGCTCCAGAAATCTATTTCATAGATTTTGTGTCTGTCCAGTACTACTGAAAGCGGGTAAGCAGGTATCTTGCCAGAGCCGCTTACCTTGGCCATTGGCGAGCCATCGTTGCTTAGCGCGATCTCGCGCGGACCCCCAAACTTGGTCAGGGCGGCGTGCAAACAGAGAGAAGATGGTTCGCGGTGACTTTTGCAAGCAGAGGACTTGGCTTTGGAAGGCTCAATCAGTAGTCCTCTCCAACCAAACTTTTTCTCAGCGGCCAGCGTGTTACTGAAAAGCAAGCCGTCCTGGCCTCCTGCCTCAACGAAGAAGCCCTCTGGTTTCGCAAAGACCTGTCTTTCCATTAATGTTAGATCTAGCGGAACTCCTCCGTCAGCGGTTTTGCAGCAGGACATAGAGATATGGCTTGAGTTCCAGACTTCGGATGACCACACCTCATTCGGTTCTAGCCACCAATCGACTGCCAAACTCATGCTAAGTGTCAGGAACAAGAACATCCTGGCACTTACTAACTAACAAGTCTTGACAAAACTGTCTGTATCTTGTAGGGATGCCGAACTGTGTGTGAATCAGGTACGAGAGAGGGCACGCTGCAGCACCCTCCTTCCGCCACCCCCCCCCCCCCTGCCCCCTCTCCCCGCCCTCAGCAACGCCCCTGGTTACCTTTGGGTGTGCGCCCGCGCACGCCCCTCCCCTTCTATCTCTCTATCTCCTAATGCCTGCTGCTTAGAGTGCTGCAGGCTGGACAGCGCTTGTCGGCAGCCGGCGGTACGATTGTTTTCGCGGATGTCCATTTCTCTCTATTTTTCGGCTGCCTTGGCTAAGTGGCTCGCATTTCACAACGACTCAGCTCGCGGCCCCCCCCCCCCCCCCCACATCAGCGACAATGAAGGGCGCACATGGAAGTGGGGACAGGGGGGGGGCCGCCGAAAAGGTCTCAAGGCCGATGGGGAGCAAAACCTGTTGCTGGTGCAAAAGGGGGGGGGGGGCGGGGGAAGGCTGTGGCAGGGCGGGGGGGGGGAGGTGTGAAATGTAGCAGGGAGGGTGAAGAAAAGCTGGGTGCAAAAAAAACCAACAACCAGACAAGAGAGAAATCCCACAGCAAACGCGTCCGTGCGCAAAAAAAGAGGCATGTCTGACAAAAGGTGACTACAAGGGCAGGTACCAACGGCGGCAATCTTTTCTGCAACTGCAACAAGACGTCAAGGGGTTGCTACGTGCACGCGCTGACCTGCTGGTGAAGAGATTGCAAGGCTGCCCGGGCGCCTGCGGACATGGGCTTGCCGTTGCTTGCGCGAACGCAGGCAACTGGCGCAGAAGTGCTGCGCTGAGAAAAATTTCGGCAACCGAAACAAACAAGAACAAGAAAAAACAAAGAAAGTCCGAGAATTAAAACCATTTTGTGTGCCAGAGCCTGCGAGACGCTCTTTTTTTTAGTTCTTCAGATTGAGGTAGGAGGGGCGGGGGGACAGGTTTTATTTGTGACGCAGTGGGGTCGGCAAAAGCCAAGCCCCGGGAACCCAACCACTAGCCGTGGAGTGCTGCCAGGGCTTGGTGTTTGTGGAGCGACTGACGGGGGGTGATGCCCCGAGGGCCGCCTGGTTTAGGTCTGCCGGGACACGACCTCCGGGCTCCGGAACACTCCCGCACTGGCGGCGACCGGCTTTTCATCAGCGGGGTACGAGGACGGGCCGCATGCACGCGTTTTTGTGGGCGCGGAAGGGCTGTCGCCCCAGAGTTTAGCGCAGGTTTTTTAACCCTCTCCCCCTCCACTCTCTCCCCCCTCTGCCGAAGCAGAAGAGGAAGAATTGTAAATTAAATTAAAAAATAGCTGACTTTTCGGCCAAAGCAGGCAAAAAAAAGCCGTACATTTCGGCAAACTTTCGTGAGATCTGTCATTTTGCCGCAGATTTCGGCAAACTTTCGCGCGAAACTTTCCTTCCCCACAAAACTCGGTCAGCGACTGAATTTCTTTTTTTTTTGGAAGCAAAGGACATTTCGGCAATAACTGTTTAGCTAGAGAAAATTTTTGGGGAAACAAACGCGGGAGGGGAATTTCTGATGTTTACATTTTTTTCCCCGCCCGCATTTTTTTCCCCAGAAATTTTCTCTAGCTACCTTCCAATTGCCGAAATGTCCTTCGCGAAAAAAAAATTCTTTTGTGTGCCGCAAATACCGGACAATATCAGTTACCCGTAAACTCCGGCACTGGTGGCACTTGTCGCGAAATTCACCGGAAATTCGAAACTAGTGAAAAAAAAATTGCAAAGGACATTTCGGCAATAACTGTTTAGCTAGAGAAAATTTTTGGGGAAAAAATGCGGGCGGGGAAAAAAATGTAAACATCAGAAATTCCCCGCCCGCATTTTTTTCCCGAAAATTTTTCTGTCGCTAAACAGTTATTGCCGAAATGTTCCTCGCGAAAAAAAAATTCTTTTGTGTGCCGCAAATACCGGACGATATCAGTTACCCGTAAACTCCGGCACTGGTGGCACTTGTCGCGAAATTCACCTGAAATTCGAAACTAGTGAAAAGAAAATTTTTTGCAAAGGACATTTCGGCAATAACTGTTTAGCTAGAGAAAAATTTTGGGGAAACAAACGCGGGAGGGGAATTTCTGATGTTTACATTTTTTCCCCGCCCGCATTTTTTTCCCCAAAAATTTTCTGTCGCTAAACAGTTATTGCCGAAATGTCCTTCGCGAAAAAAAAATTCTTTTGTGTGCCGCAAATACCGGACAATATCAGTTACCCGTAAACTCCGGCACTGGTGGCACTTGTCGCGAAATTCACCGGAAATTCGAAACTAGTGGAAAAAAAATTTGCAAAGGACATTTCGGCAATTGGAAGGTAGCTAGAGGAAATTTTTGGGGAAACAAACGCGGGCGGGGAAATTTTTTTTCTGTTGTCATTTTCCCCGCCCGCGAATCTTTCCCGAAAATTTTTGCCATCACAGATTTAGCTAATTGCCAAAATGACTAGATTTCTTGTGTTGTCCGAAATCAGGTCAACTTCGCGACAAGAGTACTTTTGCCGTAAGTTCAGGTAAACTTTCGCGAAACCTCTCAATTCGCCGTACAGTCCGGCAAACTTTCGCGCTAAACTTTTGTTTTAAAAAAGGGAAAGGGAGGGGGGGGGTGCACGCGAGGAGGAGGGGGAGAGCGGAACGAAAGAGAGAGAGTGCAGTCGCGCACACCCCCCCCCCCCCCCACCCTCTCACACTCTTTTTGTCCCGGGCTTTCTTGGTGTCTTCCTCCTTCCCTCCCTCTTCACCCTTTTTGTTTCATGCTCTTGTTTTTCTTTTGTTCTTGGCACTCGCCTCTCTTTCCCCTCACCCCTCCCTTTGTTTGAAAAGCATTTAAAATCTGGGCAGCACCTAACTAGAATTAGTATTAAAAAGTGAACATTCTTTCTTTTTTGGTGTCAAGCATTTACTGGTCTTTTAAAAAAAACAAAGAAAACGCAACCTCTCCCTTTTCTTACACCACTCTAGCATACACAGAAACAATGCGCGTGCCGCTGGCGCCCTGGCTCGTCGTGGCCCTTGCCCTCGCAGGCGCCCTGTGTCCCTACCCAGTTCCCGTGCCCTCTAGTGGCGCGGTTTTTGTAGTGAACTCGGGGGTGGACGGATCGACGTACGAGCTGCCGTTCTTGCCCGACGCGAATGCGGCCGCGCGCCGGCGCTTGGCCGGCATCTTCCCCTACACGGTCAACTGGGGGACGGTGCGGCGGCGGACACGTGCAACAACGCCGTGCCGTGCAGCCATGCGTACACGACGGCCGGAAACTACACGGTTACGCTAACGGGCGCAAAGATTGTCGGCTTCACTACGCGCGATTCTCCCGTGCCCTTGTCTGGAGGTTGTACGGACAAAACCCTTGCGAGCGGGGTGCCCTGGTACGACAGCGATGGACCAGTTTACACCTGCGCCTGGTATCAACTCTATGAAAACTGTCCTTGGGCCGCTGGCTATGCCAGGGAAGGGATGATTGCTACTGATGCCTGCTGCGCGTGCGGAGGGGGCAACAGACAAACAGCTAGCCAAGTGCCCGTGCTGACCTCGATACAGAGCTGGGGCTCTGTTCGCTTGCACACGACTTCGGGCTACCACTTTGCCGGATCGACGCTTACGTCCGCCCCACCACCGCTGCCGCCGTCGCCGGGCTTGCAATCCCTAGAAAACTTGCTAAACGGCCTACAATTGCTGGGCGCCGCGACTTTAGACGTGGGCGCACTGGATACGTCAGCTGTCATCAATCTCTATGCTCTTGCAAAGGGGGCCCCGGCTCTGTTGTTGGTAGGGCTTGGCAAGTGGAACACGTCGTCAGTCGTAAACGCGTCGCACGCCTTTGCGGGTAACAGCGGGAACCTCAGTTCGGTTGCTACATGGGACGTACGGTCGTTGCAGGACGCTACCAACATATTCAGCGGTGCGACGTCCTTCAACGCGGACCTCTCGGGGTGGCACCCGCAGAGCCTAGCCAGCGTCGAAAATATGTTTCAAGGTGCAAGTAGCTTCGCCGGGACGGGGATAGCTAGCTGGACGCTCCCCACGCTGCCGAGCGGCGAAAGGTCTTGCAGCAGTATGCTTGCAGGCGCAGGCTGCGGACAATTGTGCCCGAGGCCCTTGATCGGGTGTTGCGGCCATTGCTTCCGGGCCAGGTACAGAGTCTGGAATCACTACATGAATTTAATAACGTACAAGCCGGCAGAAGATCATACAATCAGGGTGGATTGGGGTGATGGTAATGGCTGGATTACGTGCCAGCAGCTGGACACAAATCCTATCTGTGTATCATGAACCCAATTAGCGCTCGGTACGTACGATATGGTTATCGACGGCCGCCTCGACGGGCTCGCAAGTTTTAATAGCAACTACAATGATTTCTTTCGCCTCATCTCAGTGCAGGGCTGGGGCAACGTCACTCTGTACAATGATGGTTCGAACACCCTGTCCGACAACAACTGATTATGATCGGTATTATAATCCTGCTTTATCGGAGCTCCAGTACTTGGCGCCCGTGAATGGCACGCGCGCGCTGGAACGCCTTACTGCCGGCAACTTCTTGTTTCTGGGGGCCAGTGTTCTGCAGGGAAGCCTGCGCGACTGGCGCCAGCCCTTAAGCTCAGTCGACTCTATGTTCTACAATGCATACGAGTTCAACGAAGATATTAGCGCTTGGCCTGTCACTGTCGCCTCAACGATGGTATACACTTTTGCAGGAGCGCGCAAATTCAATCAGCCACTTACTGCCTGGAACGTGGCCCCGACTGAAACCCACCATGTCTTCACCGACGCCCGAGCATTCAATCAGCAGTTGGATACATGGGATGTTTCCAAAGTCACAGATTCGTCTTTCGTCTGGATGTTCCGGGGAGCGTGTTCTTTTAACCAAAATCTTAGTAGCTGGGCAAAGCCAGACACTTATGCCGGCTGCCAAGCACTACTGACTGGTTCCTACATTGCGTACTGGCATCTGCCCGCCGCATGCCACCAGTGGGCCGAGAGCAGTTTTAACTGGGGCACGACGCTCAGCCAAGCCGAGTGCTTGACAGCCCCTTGAGGGTCGCGCCCCAACGGATACAAAAAGCAGAGCTCGAGGGACAACAAAAGGAAGGGGGTAGCGAAAGGGGGGGGGAGGGAAAAAGAAGAGAGAGAGAGAGAGAGAAAAAGAAAGAAAAAAAAAGGAATGTTAATTAAAAGAAAAAATCTTGAGCCTCGCGCCCCAAAGGAAAAACTGGTAGCGGGGGAAAGTTCCAACGCACGGGCTACGTTTCTGGCTCGGGGCTCATGACCCCTGAGAATCTCCGGACCTGCAGGACCTCAGGGCCGACTGGGGGGCACCGGCATCCAGCAGCAGGACTTTATCCCTGGTGGCCTAATCTGCCTGGACACCATCCCCCGCTGGGCACGGTTTGAACCGAAGATCGACGGGCGGCTCGACGGGCTCATCGCGATCGCCCCAACAAGGCCGTGCAGGCCGACCTCATCCCGGTGCGCTTGCTGTCCTCGGGCAACGTGACGCTCGCCACCACCCAGACCAAGACGCTTTCTTTCCAACGAGCTCTTTCTGCCCGAGGTTCGTCTCGGCCTCAACACTGCGCGACCTGGAATTTCCCGTGACCGGCACGCGCGCTGCTGGAGCGCCTGGACCCCCGCCTATGGCAAGCCAGCTTCCTCTTCTACGGCGCGCGCAAGCTGACGGGGGGGGGGGGGTGACATCGGCGCGTGCCTTTTCCCCCCGGCGGCGTCTCAATGATGTTCAGTTCAACCAGCCCCCGTACGCCTGGCCCCGTGCGCGGGCTCACGGACCTGAGCCGCATGTTCTACGGCGCCCGCAGGTTTAACCAGACGCTCAGTACCTGGGACGTCGTCGCGGCCGCGACGACGAGCTCCGCCAACAGGCTGAGTGGGGGGGGGGCCTGTTCTTTTTAACCAGACCCTCAGCGCGTGGGCCTCCCCTCGCACCTGGGCCGGCTGCCAGGAGCTGGTGCGGGATTCGTCTCTTCTACGGCGCAGCTGCCCGCGGCCTGCCGCCCAGTGGCCTCGAAACGCCTACACTTGGTGCACGAAGCTAACTCGCGCCGAGTGCCTGGCGGCCTGATTTTAGTGGGGGAGAGCGGGGGCGGGGGGGGGGAGCGGGGTGTAGTACGATTCTGGCCCCCCCCCCGCCCCTTTTTTTCCTTCACCCTTTCGGTATTAAATCTAAGTGAAAGCTAAAGTTTTTAATAAGTACCAGTCGGAGCTGCCCCAGCTATTCTATAAGCCACAGCGTACACAGCTGTGACACGCAAGCGGCGCGCGAGCTTGCAGGCGCTACTCTACTTCTTTTACTACGCCCAAAACCCCGTGCACACATTAAACTGCAGATACAATCCCCAACCCCCAGTACTGTCCGTACGTCTAGCTGTGATGGTGCTTGAGTAAGGCGGCGAGGCATTGGTAGTAAAGGTAATCGCGAACTGGTCAGTGTAAGTACCAGACACTCCCTGGTTCCAGTGATTTCTGTTGACAGTAGTAGGGCACGAGGCGATATAGAGACCGGCGTGAGGGCCGTCAGTCTTTGAATTTGTGGATGAGGCCCCGATAGCAACGACTATCACTGCGACAGCCGGCGTCGCTGTGGTCGAGATGCTGGGGGACCTCGTCGGCGTGGGCGTTATGGAGGGCGTCACAGATATCGTGGGCGTCATGGACATAGTAGGCGTCGGCGAGACTGGGATGCACACCGGCGCGGTCAGCGTAAGCCTGAGGTCGCCCAGGCCCGCCGAGGCAACACACGTTGTGGGGGTACCCGTGACAGAAGCCCAGCTTTGTCCGACGACGAAGCGGTACGCGTTGTAGCCAGACGTCGAGGTCAGGCTAATTGCGCGTTCCTGCCCGGCGGTCCAGTCCGTCCAGCTGCCGCCCGTGGCCAGCAAGGCCCAGTTGCTGCCACGGTCGGTCGAGCCGAGGACGTGTAACGTGTCCACGGCCCAAACCTCCGTGCAGCCAGTTGCGATATTGCAGGCGCGGGCACCGTAAGCAATCGTGCGCTGGCCAGCAACGACCCCGACCGACCACAAGGCCGCGAGAGCCCCGTCCGACTTGGTTATTTGCACGTAATCTCCTCCATAGGTTAGCGTCGTGGTTGTGCCAGAGTAGGGACCTGAGCAAACGGAGCCTACCTTGTTATATATAGTGTAGTACGAAGTAACAGAGGAAACAGAGTCCCAGAGCGTGAGGTAGTTGCCGTCAGTGGCGTCGCTGGCGCTGCCGACGCTTGCGCTGCTGACGGTGACTGTCCAGCCCAACAGGCCGCCGGGCGACATGAGCTGCGTTTGGTTTAAGTAGCCCGAGTTGCACGTGCAGTAGAAGGAGCCGTACGTGTTGGTGCAGACGCCGTTGGTGGTGCAGCCGCCGTTGGTGGTTCAGCCGCCGTTGTTGGCGAGGGCGCACTCGTTGACGTCGGGCGACGCCGTCCGTGATGGCGTCACGGACCGCGTCACAGAGATCGTAGCGGACGGCGTCACAGATACCGTGGTGGACGGCGTCACCGACGGCGTCACAGATACCGTAGCGGAGAGCGTCACGGACGGCGTCGGGGACGCGGGGACACACACCGGCGCTTCTACCGTGATCCTGACGTCGCCCAAGCGCGAGTTTGAAGGACACGTCGAACCAGGAGAATAAAAGATCCAGTGTTTATAACCATGAAGCGATATGCGGTGTAGCCCGACGACGGGGCCAAGGTCACGGTCTGCTGCTACCCCGCTGTCCAGCTCGACCAACCGCTGCCTGTTGCCAGCAGAGTCCAGCCGGTGTTGCTGGCGGGGTTGTTCGACCCATAGACCTGCAAGGTTTCAACAGCCGAAATCTCCGGACACCCCTTTACAGACGTGCAAGAGCTAACGCCGTTAGCAAGCGTGCGCAGGAAAGAGACGGCCCCAACCGACCACAACCTTGCGGGAACGTTGTCGGACTTGGTTATCTGTACATAAGCCCCGAATATTGTATTTGTCACTGGCCCAGCGCCAGCTGTATTGGAGCAGACGCCGCCTGTTTTATAAAATGAATAGCTCGAACCGCTACTAACCCACGAAGTGAGGTTGTTGCCGTCCGTGGCGTCGCTCGCGCTGCCGCCGGTGACGCTGACGGTCCAGCCAATCAGGCCGCCGGGCGACGTCAGTTGCGTTTGGTTTAAGTAGCCCGAGTTGCACGTGCAGTAGAAGGAGCCGTACGTGTTGGTGCAGACGCCGTTGGCGGTGCAGCCGCCGTTGTCGCCCAGGGCGCACTCGTTGACGTCGGGCGACGCGGACGGTGTCACAGAAGCGGATGGCGTCACAGATATAACAAGTGATTCGGCCAAATGTGGGGTATCAATTTTTCCGAAATTGTCCTACAGGTGATTTTGCACTTTTTGATTCAGACATTGAAAATGTGTTTTATTTAGTAAAAATAATATTGAATAAGCTGAATAACGTATTAAAATGATTTGCCAGTTGTTTTAAAGCTTCCTAGTTTGACTTTGTGATATCAATATGAAGCCTCCTACATATGTGAGAAAGGATACTTAGTCATTTATTAAATCTTAATATTGGTTTTTCTCATCCGTTTCAATAATGAATTTGATTACTAAATCTGCTTAATTGCATTATTACAAGCTGAATATTAAATAATATTCGACAAATCATTAATAACTTTCGACTTGAATTTAGTATCCAGCTGGTGGAGCTCGCCGGGGGGGGGGTGGTAGATTGAAATGAGCTACAGTCACTTACAGAGCAGCTGCACGGCGAGCTAGTTTCTTCAACTCCCTTGCATACTTTCTAGATGTTTTCGCAAACCAATCTTCTTCTTCTTCTTCTTCTTCTTCTTCTTCTTCTTCTTCCGATTGCACTCGACCCCTACCTTTGCCCCGACCCCGACCCCGAGCTCTGGCCCGACCCCGACTGTCTTCTTCTTCTTCTTCTTCTTCTTCTTCTTCTTCTTCTTCTTCTTCTTCTTCTTCTTCTTCTTCTTCTTCTTATTCTTCTTCTTCGTCCGATGGCACTCTAACCCTACCCCTGCCCCGACCCCGACCCCGACCCCGAGCACGGCCCCGAGCACTTGCCCGACCCTGACCTCTAGCAAGACTATCTCTACCACCCACTGCAGCCTTTCCTTTTTGTTCAATGCTGCAATCACATACTTGAAAGTGCCCCCATGCTGCACTCACAAGTTCTGCACGTTTGAACTGCTTTCTATCAGCATTTCGAAAGGCTATGCCATGTGCTCGAAGATAGCTTACCAACTCCTTCACTAACACTCTCATCGCTCCAAAAGCTTTTTCATCTGACGCGACAGCAAGAAAGGATGCAACCCTTTCCCATGCTGGCATTGACCTACCATCAGCTGCCTCAAACGCTAAATCCTGTTCTAATCGCTGCTGTGCTGAGAGCATTCTACCTCCAACCCAAGCAGGATGTGTTGGCGGTTGGCTATCACTGAGGAAGTAAGTTCTAGGGTAGTTTAGCCTTTCCTCCTCTGTCAGTTTGGAAAGACCGATCATCTTTGCCTTCCTGTCAGGTGGGACTGCAAAGGGGTCCGGTGGAAGATCTGCTAGCACTCTAACATTCACTGACCACTTCTGATCGTTTTTGTCAGTGCAGGAAATATGACCTGGATAACCAGGCTCGCCTCCCTCGCCGTAGCTTCCTGCAAAGTGCAAGCCTGCAACTGCGCCTGGGCGGCCTATAAAACATTTTCAGTTATGTATGACAATATAACAATAAACATTTACAACCTAGCACATGTTCTATCTGGTCCTTCTCCTCCTGTCCACAATACTTCTGCGCAAGCTTGCGAACATCCTTCAGAAGTTTTGGATCTGCAAACTTTACGGGAGAAGTTAGATTTTTCAAATAACAGGAGAGCAAAGTGAAAACCTGGAGCCCGGGTCATCATTTTAATCGGAGCTCCGTCTGGTCGGTCCCTTTCCCCGTGCCAATGCTCTTGCCCGTCTCCGAAGGTCTTTACCTTGGCCGTGGGGAGGCCGTTGTTGCCATCGCCTGGTACTCCAGCGTTGATTTGCCATGCCAGGGGACGATTCCAGTACTTCAAGTACTTGTTCATGCATGGTGAAAAAAAATTCACCCAGTCATAACTGATCAGGATACAGACGACAATACGTTCTTTGTCTTTGGTGAACGCGCGAAGCAGCTTGAACAAAGCCTGAGCGATGCTTGTGGTTAAAAAGGTAGTGCCTAACCCTCGTCTCATCGTGCGAAACTTCTGATCATCACCGGAAAACCCATGGTGTGGGAGATTTCGATGAGTCTGTCCTTGCAAAAACCATCCCGCCCAGATAATGAAGTTGATAAAGCCATACATACCCCAGCCAGTATTTTCGCCTCCTCCGTCAAACTCAATGAAGAGCTTCCATGCGGCCATAGTGTCAGTGCTCCACAGCCGACTCCGTAGCATGTGGTAAAGGATAGAGATTGTACTGTTCTGACCTTTTCCAATACCAGGGCCGTGAGTGTAGATGTAACTTTTCCTGGTTCTGTAACAACTGAACACCCCAAGGCCAAGACGAATAACGTACTTACCTTTAAAGTCAGTGGATTTGCGTCGACATGAAGGAACGAGCACAGGGGGTGTCCCGTCAAAAGAGCAAACAATCGATCGAAGGTCAAGAGGTGCTCCAGACTTCCGCTTAGTGGTTTGGAAACGATTTTCCCGATGGATTTTGTGATGAGTTTGGCTCCTCACCTTCCACTGTTGAAATTCAGCTTCATTTTTGAACCCCCGCTCTTGTTCCTTCATAAGCTGCTTGCATTGCGCTGCCAGCTCGGTGCAGATTTCATCCTTGGCGATGTCCTGGTCTATTATTCACAGGAAAAAACATAATAATAATAATAATAGTAATAATAATAATAATAATAATAATAATAGTGTTTCTCTGTCAATGGCTGATGCATTTCTGCACATGCGCCTCCATCGTCTCACCCGTGAGGGGAGTACGAAGAATTGACGATAAGCTCTAATGACACCCCCGCAAGGGCAGTTCCAACACTTCCAGACGGGCCGGTATGTTCAATGAAAATACTGGTCCAGACGGATCGGTATGTTCAATGAAAATACTGGTGGCACCGACGGGAATCGAACTGGCGACAGGGCCCAGATGGTAGAACTTGACCACTGGGCTATCACGGTGTCCAAATAATAATAATAATAATAATAATAATAATAATAATAATAATAATAATAATAATAATAATAATAATAATAATAATAATAATAATAATGTACACAAAACAACTTATGCTTAATGCAAAAGATGTTTAGAGCAAGCTCTTTACTGCTACCTCGGATAGGCTCTATATTTTTAAAGTCTCTGCGCCAGACTTTATTCACTTTCGTGGGGCCGGGAGGCTCTTTGACATTCAGCCTTTGCTTGCAGTTGGCCGGCGCAGATGCTAGCACATCTTGACATCCTTTCGTCCAGTTTGCTACGATGTAGCTGTACACTTCGCTGGTTTCGGTAATGTCTTGAAGCTTCCAAGTTCCGTCTTCTTCAACATCGATCCCCATTTGTAACCACTTTCTGCATAGCAGAACGTGAATGACATCTTCAGTAAGTGGTTCCGGCGGTACAACCCTTACATCTATCTTAGTGCGGTTGCGCATAAGCTTTAAAGCTTTTGTCATAACTCTATCACCGACTCCATGAATGCGCTGCCACATAGTTCTGCATACTTTTTCCGTTT
This sequence comes from Paulinella micropora, assembly GCA_019918135.1. Lineage (NCBI taxonomy): Eukaryota > Cercozoa > Imbricatea > Euglyphida > Paulinellidae > Paulinella > Paulinella micropora. The sequence continues at coordinate 78,686 of WBZZ01006421.1, read as the reverse complement.
GGTAGACATACTGCATGTTACCGGCCGGATCTTTCATTGTCTCCAACTTTATCGCTAGGGAATTTTTGAACTCTTTCAAAGAAAGTGCACAAGATTGGGTGCGTTCCCTTATAACATCGCGTGGGTCGACCCAACGATAGCATTGCCATTCTCGACAACAGCTTGACCTCACCTCCTCCTCAAGTTCATTGTATGGCATGCCAAGCCACTTCTCCAGACATTGAGGTCGAACATGCTTGACAGGGCCTTGCTTGCGCTTCTTGAACGTGTATGACCTATTGGCTTTCTTAGGCCTGATGGCTACATGAGCAGTAAGTCCTAAGGTCTTATAGAGAGCTTGTGTGCTTGAGCGAATCTCATCGGTATTCGGCTGCTTACTACTACTACTAGCTTCTGTAATCAAAGCCCCAGGTGTCCAGAAGCCAGTCGATTCCGCTGACTCAGAGAAGGGCAGCACCATGCTAGACGAACATGCCGTAGATGTACACTACATTGCAAACGATGTACAAACAACATGGAGAAGTATTAAGGTTTGGTTGACAAATTATATGAAGCTAAACTTGATAGGAGAGCCAGTAGGTGATGGGTCTTTCGTAGATGATAACTGCATTTCAAACGGTTTACAAACAACGCATATAGATGCTTGTTAGACAAAGTGCAGGCAGCTGACCTTGACAGGAGAACGGGTGAATGAATCATCCTCTTCTGCACTGCTCGAAGCGGCGTCACCACTTTCTTCTTCCTCACCTCGATCCTTCATAGTAATAGCAATGAATCACCACATACAACACACTTTAATTTAGTATTAAGCAACAAGAAAACATTCGAATGCATACCTGAGGAGTGGCTGCACAAACACGAACACGCTTTATTGAGTCATTCTGAGCTTTAACTGAAGAGAGACCAGCCGCGAACTCATTCAAAAGCTTGCGTTTTGCATTTATGCTTGAGGAAGTTGAGGGAATTCGTGGAGGATCCGCTCTTACAGCCCTCGACCCGAAAGATGCTAGAAGCGCGTGTTTTTTTTCCAAAGACATTGGTTGTGACCTTGGTGGCAGTGGCTCAAGAAATTCAGAAACGATAAAAAAAATTTATAGTTCCTATCATTCTCAACATAGAAAACAGGGATTTTCTTGTTTGCCTTTGCTGCCTCTCTCATCCAAGAAGGATGTGCCTTGCAAGCCTCGGCTTTTGGATTTGACTCCAACGTTGAGTAGTTGAGAAGAATTTGCTCACCTCGAGACACACCCTTGGACATTGTCACGACTTGCTCACCCTTCGACACTTTGCAGTTTGGGCTCTCACTGCAGCCAGGAAAGTGACTACTGTTAATAAGATGCATTGCATTTCTGCTTTCTTGATGAATGGAGTCAATGGATTGCATTCCTATTTCAATGCCCTTATATGTTCGCATCCTAAAGTGCTGAGCAAATGGATTATCACTGATGTCCTCTGAAGGCATTTTAGCACCTCCTGGTTGCAGAAGCCCCAGCTTAAACCCTTTTGGCAAATCGTCATCAGCAAATAATCCACATCTACCTGCCTTGCCGGATCCTGAAAGCCAAGCAATAGACACTGGCGCTCTCCTCGCAGTCGCGAGGCTCATTTGACGTTGCTCCCACGCCACGTGGCAAGAAAAGACTCAAAGCAAGCTCCAAACTACACAAAAGATATGATAGTTATTCACATCTTATATTGTTTTTCTTGCTTCTAAAAGGCAAACAACACCAATGAATCACCGTCATCAATTCGACAAAAACAACTGCAACAACAACGACAACAACGACAACAACGGCAACAACGACAACAACGACAACGTAGGTAGATTTGAATGAAAAAAAACAAAGAGAAAGAAAGAGAGAGAGAGAGAGAAAGAGAGAGACAGAAGGAAAGGGAGAGAGAGAAAGAAAGGGAGAGAGAGAAAGAAAGGGAGAGAGAGAGGGAGAGAGAGAGAGAGAAAGGGAGAAAAGAAAATATACATACGGATATGCATACATAAATACATACATACATACATATACATACATACTTGCAAACATACATACATATTACATACATACATACATGAATGACCATTTATTGCAGAAATCAAGAGCATGAAGACAGCCAAAACAATGTTGACATAGAGAAAACGTAGAAAAAATTAAGTTAACAAATTTTCTTCGGTTGATTTTGTTTTATATACTTTGACACTGATGTTGTAATTAAGTTTCCCGCTCTTTCTAGTGTGTGGAAGGAGCGGGAAAGCTATTTAGACAAGTATACACGAAGAGAGCGAGCTGGAAATCATCGGCAAATTTTTGTCGGTACGAAAAATTTAGAAACGAAATATTCGATTTCTTACTATAAAAATACGTCTAAAATATATTTCGAAGCTCTAAATAAGCAGTCAGTGTCAGTATTTTTAAAGATCTTGCATTTATTGCAGAAAACAAGAACATAAAGACAGCCAAAACATGTTGACATAGAGGAAACGTAGAAAAAATTAAGTTGACAAATTTTCTTCGGTTGATTTTGTTTTATATACCTTTACACTGATGGTGTAATTAAGTTTCCCGCTCCTTCTAGTGTGTGGAAGGAGCGGGAAAGCTATTTAGACAAGTATACACGAAGAGAGCGAGCTGGAAATCATCGGCAAATTTTTGTCGGTACGGAAAATTTAGAAACAAAAATTCCACCTCCTGGCTTCTAGTGAATACATTTCCTTACAATAATTTACACATGCACTCAACACACATGTAGACATATTATGCAGCAATAAAAAGCAAAGCAACATGATAAAAGAATGAAGTGGAAACAAAAAATCATTTTCCGACTGCAGATTTTTTTTTGTTTGGTATGCCTCTGGTACTTGAGGAAATAAAATATTTCTTTCTTTCCCGCTCCTTCCACAGACAGGAAAGAGCGGGAAAGAAGGTTTGAGGCTAGCAACGAGACTGGGAAATGCAAAAACAACAAAAGAAAATATGTAACAACAGCTCTTTTCCACCCATGATTTTTTCAGAGGCAAAAAGGTCGACTACTGCCTTTTTTCAGGGTCTGCAGTCGAACGTCTGCACTTGAAAAGTGCGGGTAGATTTGTATACAGCTGTATACATTAGATTGAAAGAAAAGAGCTCAGCGATGCCTGTAAAGGCCAGGACATTGCAAGCAATCGCCAGAAACCGTAAGGGGGCTCTAAAAATTTGGATAAACGGCCAGACGGAGCCTGAGGATTTCGAAGATGTGATAATTCCAGATGAAGTGCGGAGGAAATATGATGGCTTAGGTCTCGAGCAGCTGGAGAGGGTGGTAGTTGAGACCAAGAGGAATTGGACAGCACAGGGGTTCTTGGAAAGTGCAAAGAGTTGGGATGATGGACTAAAAGGCGAGGTAGTACGTTTGAAAAGAGATCGCAAGAAGACAGACTTCTACACAAACGAAAATAATAGTAGCGGGAATAAAAAGAAGAAACAAAAGAAGGAAGAAGAAGAAGAAAAGACAGGAGAAGGGAAGGAGAATGAGAAGGAGAAGGAGCCAGGAAAGAAGAAGAAGCGAAAGGAGAAGGAGAAGGAGAAGGAGAAGAAGGAGAAGGAGCCAGAAAAGAAGACGGGAAAGAAGAAGGAGAAGGAGAAGCCGGTAAAAAAAGAAGGGAAAGAAGAAGGAGAAGGACAAGGAGAAGAATGACAAGGACAAGGAGAGGGACAAGGAGAAGGACAAGGAGAAGAATAATGACAAGGACACGGAGAAGGACAAGGAGGAGGACAAGGAGAAGGACAAGGAGAAGGACAAGGAGAAGGACAAGGAGAAGGACAAGGAGAAGGACAAGGAGGAGGACAAGGAGGAGAAGAAGAAAAATAAGAATAAGAAGGGAAAGAAGGAGAAGGGGAAGAAGAAGGATGAGGAGGATGACGAGGAGGACGAGGAGGAGGACGAGGAGGACGAGGAGGAGGAGAAGGTGACGAAGGACAAGGACAAGGAGAAGGAGGAGGAGAAGAAGACGACGACGAAGAAGAAGAAGGAGAAGAAGAATAAGAAGGGAAAGAAGAAGGAGAAGGGGAAGGAAGAGGAGGATGACGAGGAGAACGAGGAGGAGAAGGACGAGGAGGAGGACGAGGAGGAGAACGAGGAGGTGACGAAGGACAAGGACAAGGACAAGGAGGAGGAGGAGAAAGGAAAGCAGAAGGAGGAGGAGAAGGACAAGGACAAGGAGAAGGACAAGGACAAGGACAAGGGCAATGAGAGAGTAAACAAAACAGGAGTCCCAGAAGTCCCAGAAGGAAAATTTCGTATTTACGAGGGTTGGTTTGAATACATATTCGAGAACGAGGAGGACCAGAAAGCACACACGGACTCCAAAGGCCGCAAGTTCCAAGACGGGTTCGTTCTTCTTTCTTTTTTATGTTAAATTATAATAAATTAATATGTAATTGTAGAAATTTCTTTCTTTTGTTTTCATTTCTTTCTTTTCTTTCTTTTCTTTCTTTTCTTTCTTTTCTTTCTTTTCTTTTCTTTCTTTTCTTTCTTTTCTTTCTTTTCTTTCTTTTCTTTCTTTTCTTTCTTTCTTTTCTTGTCTGTTGTTTCTTTCTTTTCTTTCTTTTCTTTCTTTTCTTTTAATTTCTTTTTTTCTTTTTCTTTTTCTTTTTTCTTTTCTTTCTTTTCTTTCTTTTTTCTTTCTTTTCTTGCTTTTCTTTCTTTCTTTTCTTTCTTTTCTTTCTTTTCTTTTTTTCCTTTCTTTTCCTTATTTTCTTTATTTCGTTTTCTTTCTTTTCTATCTTCAAATTGTTTCTTTTCTTTCTTTTCTTTTCTTTCTTTTTCTTTCCTTTCTTTTTTTTCTTTTTTTCTTCTCTTTTTTCTTCTCTTTTTTCTTCTCTTTTTTCTTCTCTTTTTTCTTCTCTTTTTTCTTCTTTTCTTCTTTCTTTTTTCTTTTCTTTTCTTTTCTTTCTTTTCTTTTTTTCTTTTCTTTTCTTTTCTTTATTTAACTTTTCTTAAAATTTTGTTTCTTTTCTTTTTTTTCTTTTTTTTTTTCTTTTTTTTCCTTTCTTTCCTTTCTTTCTTTTCTTTCTTTTCTTTCTTTTTCGTTATCTTCTTTCTTTTCTTTCTTTTCTTAATATTTGATGTCGGACTGAGAGCCTTCCACAGTGCCCCCCCCCCCAAGCACTTGTTTGTTCGTGCTTATTGCTAAGGTTGTTCATGACATGGACAACAGACGATGCTAAGGTACATTAATTACATTAATATTGTTGTCCCGGTCACCACTGGGTCAGAAACATGGTGTTTGGGTAATTAAAGGTGCGCGAGGGGGTACATCACCGACGTCAGGCTGACCACAAGAGCAGGCTTGATATTGGCCCCCCAAAGGCAGATTGAGACTCGCGAAAACGATGTGTGGCCTGCGCCTGGGTGTTGATTGATTTTTTTTTCTTAAAAAAACAACAATAATTTGCTATAGGAATCATTGATCCTTGAGTTTCCAGTGGGCTGGAAGAAAAGAAAACCCGAAGCTAATGAAAATGGTACGAATGTTTTGTCATTTTCACCCATGATTGGTTGTTATTGCAGGTGTCGGAACGAAGAAGTGGATCGCAGTGTTGCGGGGAATGGATGCTGATTTGGACGGCAAGACCGACACTGAGTTTCTTCAACTCATGTGCCCAAAATTGTTGAATCTTGCTCATAGCTTGTGTCACCCCCCTCACAAGCGGAACTATATTGAAGACGTGTTGACCTTTTTCCTTCCATATGTTGGGGATCCTACGAATCCCCCCCCATTCTTCGAAGATACAGATAGAAGGCTTTGCTAGTTAAGGAGTTGGCAGGCAAGGCTAAGGTATGCAATTATTGCGCAAAGGGCTTTAGCTTTATTTATTGCTGCTTTTTTAGCTCTTCATTTTTATGGTGTGATAGAGGAACAGAGCAGCAGTAGAGCAAGGCTACAAACCTTTGCGCTCTTCTGATCGCCGGACCAAAAGGCCAAGGAAATTTACACCAGGTTCTTAGCGTCAACACTGTTCTATGTAACACAGTTCTCTTATGAATTTTATTGTTTGATACTAGGTAGCAGTGACACTGCGCCTGAACCAGAGGATGAGGAGGGTGAAACTAGTGAAGATGAGGTTATAGTCGAGGAGAATACAAAAAAGAAGAAAATTTTGAAGGCAAAGCAGAAGGTGAAGCAGAAGAAGGTGAAAAAGGGCAAGAAGGAGCAGCCCTCCACGCCTCCGGACGAGGAATCGGAAGCCGAGGAGAAACTTGAGCAAGCCAACCAGGTCTGTTCTCACTCTGCAGCTGTTATGTTGTTGTCTGATTAATGATACATATTTAGTGTAGTACTAGTGGTGTCTCCGAAGCCTCTTTGCAAGCGATTTTGAAGGAGGCAATGAAAGAACATAGTAGCAAAATGAATGAGAACATGGAGAAGCTTTTGAAACAGTATGAAAAGAAAGAAGCAGGGAAGGAAGGTAAAGGAAAGAACAATGGAGAAACAGAGAAAGATAAGGAGACGCAAGGCTCTGAGGAAGAAAAAGGCAAAGAAAAGAAGAAAAAGAAGAAAAAGAAGAAGAAAAAGAAGAAGAAAGACAGCTCCAGTGACTCAGACAGTGACGATAGCACTAGTACTAGTGACAGCTCTAGTAGTAGTGAGTCAGAGGAAGAAGAACAGACGAAGAAAGAGAAGAAGAAAAAGAAGAAGAAGAAGAAGAAGAAGAAGAAGAAGAAGAAGAAGAAAGAGAAGAGAGCTGCACAGCAGGCTATGCAAAACACAGCCACTCGCGGTATCTATCCATTCCCACCCAACAGCTCACCCGGCTATAATTATTATGATTTTGCACTTGCGGCTATGGCACTCAAAAATCAGTAAGTTGAGCGTTGAAGTTTCTCAAAAATACTAAAAATTAGATTTATTTGAAAAATAAAAAGAATGTATTGTGTGATTAAAATGCATTCTCTTTTTTTACTCCTCCCGGTGCCTCCCCCCCCCCCGGCCCCCCCACCCCCCGGCCCCCCCCACCCCCCCCCCCCCTCACAGCAGGTGTCTGGATCAGTCAATTTATTGACACAATTTAGCTTTAATATAACTGGCAAATCATTTTTAATACGTTATTCAGCTTATTCAAGATTATTTTTACTAAATAAAACACATTTTCAATGTCTGAATCAAAAAGTGCAAAATCACCTGTAGGACAATTTCGGAAAAATTGATACCCCACATTTGGCCGAATCACTTGTTATATCGTCGCAGAAGCGGATGGCGTCACAGATATCGTCGCAGAAGCGGATGGCGTCACAGATATCGTCGCAGAAGCGGATGGCGTCCTGGAGTCTGACTGCGTGGGTGTGGCGGTCGGCGACACTGTCACCGACCCGGTCGGCGACACAGTCGGCGACACTGTCACCGACCCGGTCGGCGACACGGTTTGCGACGCGGTCACCGAAACGGTCATTGTCACTGTCACTGACACCGTCGGCGACCCGGTCGGCGACACCGTCACCGACCCGGTCGCCGACACGGTCGGCGACGCGGCGGGTGACTCGGAAACGCTCGGGGTCACGCTCGCATCAGGTGTTCTGGTGGCCGACAACGTCGAACAGAAAAAGCTACCCGCGGTGTTGACGCATTGCCCAGCGCAGTTGTGTACTTGGCTGGTTAGGCACTCGTCCACGTCGCCGCACGGCGCCGGCAGCAGCGTGGCGCGCACGTAGCCCCAGCCCGCCTGCGTGCCGCAGTCAGCGCCGGTGCTCCAGTACTGGTAGTTCCTGGTGACAATCACGCGGAAGAATCTGTAGTACTTCCGGCCGCCCACCAGGTCCCAAGACCGTTCCTGTGACGGAGACCACGACGTCCAATCCGTCGGGTTGCGGCCTACCAGCGCCCAGGCCACGCCGTCGTTGGAGCCCACGACCGTCACTTGCGCGGTGCTCAAGGTCTTGTACGTCCAGTCGCCCCACACCTCGGCCGACGCTGCCACCGCCACCCTTGTCAGCGCCGCGGGCGCGCCCGGCGACGCCAGCTGCACCCAGGCGCCCCGGTACACTACGCCGCCCGCCGTGGTCACCGCGGACGTGGACGTGCTGGCCGAACTGCAGCCGTACGGCGTAAGCTTCGTCGTGTCGTACAGGGCGCCACCGTCGCTCTCCCAGATGCCGGACGCGTCGGCCGCGAGCGGCGTGCAGGCGGCGGTGCCGGACGTAGTCACCAGCCAGCCCGCCAGCCCCGCGGGTTCCACCGGCGAGAACGGGCCGGCGTTGGTGGGCGCGTAGCCCGCGGCGCAGCCGCACTCGTACGAGCCGTACGTGTTCGTGCACAGCGCGCCGGGCCCGCACACCAGCTCCACGCCGTCCGCACACTCATTGACGTCCGGCGAGCCAGAAGGGCTCTGGCTCGGAGAGGCGGTCGCGCTCCCCGACACAGTCGTTGACGCGGTCGGAGTCTTCGAGCTGGAGGCCGTCAAGGACGCCGACGGCGTCCGCGAGGTGCTGACGGTCAGCGACGCCGAAGCGCTCAGCGACGAGTTCACGCTCCGCGACACGGTCGCGGACGGTGACGCGGACCGCGACACTGACGCGGACCGCGTCACCGTCGAGGTCGGCGTCGCGGACGGCACCCACACGGCGCACTCGGCACTTGCGCGCTTGCCCAAGCACGCGTCGTGTGTCGTGCGCAGCAGCTCCGCGGGCGCCGTCCAGGAACTGCCGGGCGTCGCGCAGGCTATTCAGCCGCCAGCTCGACAGATCGGCCCGCAGCGCGGACTGCGCGAACACCGCGGTCGCCTCCCACACGCCCGTCACGTTCCAGCGTTCCAGGCCCCGAATATCGGTTACATTTGTGCCGTTGAACAGGTACGAGATGTCCCGCACGCGCGACAGGTCCCAGCCGCTGACGTTCGAGAACACGAGCTTCGGCGAGTTCGCGAACGCGCCGCGCAGCGTCGTGGCGGCGCGCGTGTCCAGCCCCGACACGTCAAAGGCGGCGTCCCCGAGCCCGGCGAAGCTGTACTCGAAGCTCGTCACGTGCGACGTGTCGACGGCCGACAGCGGAGGCAACGACTGTAGCTGCCTTTCGCCGTAGAAGTGGTAGCCGCTGCTTGTGTCCAGCCGCAGCCCGCCCCACTGCAAGATCGCGAGCAGCGCGACCTCCTCGTCCGCCTGCTGCGCGCGCCATGCCGGCGTCATGGCCCAGCCCGGCACCACGCCTTCCACCGCTGTTGTAAACACGCCCGCGCTGGCAAACACGTGCGTGCACGGCCCGCGAACCGTACACTTCTGCGGCGGCGCGCCGTTGCCCCAGTCTACCAGCCATTGCTCGTCCTGAGACATTTGTCGGCGGCGCGTGACAGTGCCAAGAGCGCCCGCGGCCGGCAGCGTCCACACCGCGCCGGCGGCGCCGACGGACAGCTCGAGCAACAGGTCCGTCGGTTCCGGCGCGCGCCAGGCGCAGTCGGCGTTGGCCAAGAACACCACCGTGAGCGCTAGTAAGCCAGCGTTCATCGTCGTCTAGAGAGAGATAGAAAAGGAAGGATGTGCGTCTCCTTTTTTCTTTGGTCGTGATGCTGACAAGTGTCGAGATTTTCCTTTTCTAGTTCAATAAATTTTTAAAAAAAGTTCTTCCCGTTTCAAGAGAAGCAAAGAAATGGAGCAGCAAAAATGTCTGCAACTTCGGTTTTCTGTTGTTGCCGAGGGGGGGGGAGGACGAGAGGAGGGAAGATACTGGAGAGGGAGGACGAGAGGAGGGAAGATACTGGGAGGGATGACAAAAAAAAGTCAGAAAATCGTCCTTACATTCTTCTTTGTTGTTTGGTTGGTTGCCGGCACAAAAGGCCAAGGGAAGGGGGGAGGGCCGCCTGTTTTCAATGTCTCTGTATTACTGCAGAGGGAGGGGAGAGGGAGACGGGGGCAGGGGGGGGGGCGGTTCCCAGCTGCGGGCGAATTTGCGCAGGAGTTTCTGTTGGTCTGATTTTTTTTGCTACCTCGCTCTGGTACGTTTCCGACCACACCCCCCCCCCCCCGCTATATTTGTTTTCTTCCATCGGAGGCACTTTGGAAGTGTCTTGTCTTGTTTGACCGGCTAGGTGACTTCTTAAATGCACGCCGGCACGTCCAGCGTGACGCGCACGTCACCCAGCGTCACTGATGAAGTACTTGATGACGGGCAGGCAAGGCCACCTGCATTAAACTTGTAGTAGTTGCGCAGAGCCACCAAGCGGTACGCGTTGTAGGCTTGGGGCAGGTTCAAGGTCAGGGTCTGGGTCGTGCCCCAAGACCAGCCGCTCCACGTGCCGCTCGAAGCTAGGTAAGTCCAGCTGTTGCCCAGGTCGCTGGAACCCAGGACCGCCAGCTCCGAGACCGCCTGGTAGACGTTGCAACCGGACCCCCCGAAAGGGCAGGTGCCTAGGCCGGGAGGGATATAAGTACCACTGGTGGTGGTTACTGCCACAGACAGGAGCGGCGCGAAGCTGCCGACCGACTGAGTGAACGTGACGTAGGCGCCCGCATAATTGTTCCCGCCGGCTACAGTCAGTGGCAAGGAGGCCGTATTGGTGCAGGTAGAGCCGACCAAGGTGGTACCGTATTGTCCAGAGCTTGAGCTCCAATAAGTGGCGGCGGAGCCGTCGGCCACGACGTTTGCGGAGCCGGAGCTTGCGCCACTGACGCTCACTGTCCAGCCGTACAGGCCGCCGGGCGACGTGAGAACCTTGGCGCCGGCTTGACCGTAGCCTGCATTGCACGTACAATAGAAAGAACCCGGGGTGTTAGTGCAGACACCGTTGGCGCCACAGCCACCGTTGTCGGGGCGGCTGCACTCATTGATGTCGGGGACGGCGTGACCGAAACGGTTAGCGTCACACTGCCGGTGAGCGAGGTCGTGGGGCTGTTGGTGGGCGTGTTGCTGCGGCTGGAGTACAGCGACTCCGTCGGCGACGGCGTCGACAACTGTGTCGGCGTGAGGCTGACGGTAGGCGAACGCGTGGCGGAGGCGGTGAGGCTGGGGCTGGACGTCGGGGTCGCGCTGGCGCTGCGGGTCGGGCTGGGGGTCGGGGTGTTGGTCAGCGAAAGGCTCGGCGACTGGCTGGGCAGCGCGCACACCGGCATATCCAGCGTGACCCGGAGGTCGCCGAAAACGGCGGCGGAGCTGCACATAAAGTTGTAGATCGAGTACGAATGGAAATTGCGCAGGATGACCAAGCGGTACGCGTTGTAACTAGCGGGGAGATCTAAGGCTAGTGTTTTGGTCTGCTCGGGGGCCCAGCCGCTCCACTGTCCCGCAGCCAGATAATTCCAGTCTGTGCCGCCGTTGCTAGAGCCGAGGACTACCAGCTCCGAAACAGCGGAGTAGAATGGGCAGCCCGCGTTGTCGATACAGCCGCCCTGCCCGGAAGGAGTGATAAGCGCCGGGGTGCTGATCACACTAACAGAGAAAAGCCGCGCTGGGCTGCCCCAGGTCTGGTTGAAGTCAATGTAAGCTCCTGCGTAGCTGGCCCCGTTGGCGGCCACGGTGACCGGCGCGAGGTTGCTGGCCGGGAAATTACAAAACCCGTTGGTGGCACCGCTGGTGGACTGGCCGTAGTTGCTACCACTGTTCCAGAGCGTAGAGGCCAGGCCGTCCGTAGCATTGCCCGCTTTCTGTGCTGAGGCTGTCCCGCTAACCAGGACCTGCCAGTCGTACAGGTAGTCGGGCGACGTCAATTCCTGGGCGCCGGCCCGAACGTAACCGGGCGCGCACGTGCAGGAAGTGGTGCCATTTGGCGTAATGCTGCAAACCCCGTTGGGCCCACAGCCCCCGTTGTTGGGGCGGCCGCACTCGTTGGGCGACCCTGAGGAAGTTAGGCTGCGCGACACGGTGGGCGACACGGTGGGCGACGCTGTAGCAGTAGCAAGTGTGGCGGACGCCGCGGTGGTCAGCGAGGCGGTCAGCGAGGCGGTCAGCGAGGCGGTGGTTGACGCCGTGGCAGACGCGGTCGGGGTGCTGGAGCTTGAGGCAGTCAAGGACCGCGTGACGGAGGCGGTCAGCGACGAGCCCACGCTCCGCGACGCGGTCACAAACGGTGACGCGGACCCGGACACTGACGCAGACCGCGTCACCGTCTGCGACCGCGTCGCGGACCGCGTCACCGTCGAGGTCGGCGTCGCGGACGGCACCCACACGGCGCACTCGGCACTTGCGCGCTTGCCCAAGCACGCGTCGTGTGTCGTGCGCAGCAGCTCCGCGGGCGCGCCGTCCAGGAACTGCCGGGCGTCGCGCAGGCTATTCAGCCACCAGCTTGATAGATCGGCCCGCAGCGCGGACTGCGCGAACACCGCGGTCGCCTCCCACACGCCCGTCACGTTCCAGCGTTCCAGGCCCCGAATATCGGTTACATTTGCGCCGTTGAACAGGTACGAGATGTCCCGCACGCGCGACAGGTCCCAGCCGCTGACGTTCGAGAACACGAGCTTCGGCGAGTTCGCGAACGCGCCGCGCAGCGTCGTGGCGGCGCGCGTGTCCAGCCCCGACACGTCAAAGGCGGCGTCCCCGAGCCCGGCGAAGCTGTACTCGAAGCTCGTCACGTGCGACGTGTCAACGGCCGACAGCGGAGGCAACAACTGTAGCTGCCTTTCGCCGTAGAAGTGGTAGCCGCTGCTTGTGTCCAGCCGCAGCCCGCCCCACTGCAAGATCGCGAGCAGCGCGACCTCCTCGTCCGCCTGCTGCGCGCGCCACGCCGGCGTCATGGCCCAGCCCGGCACCACGCCTTCCACCGCTGTTGTAAACACGCCCGCGCTGGCAAACACGTGCGTGCACGGCCCGCGAACCGTACACTTCTGCGGCGGCGCGCCGTCGCCCCAGTCTACCAGCCATTCTGGCTCGTCCTGAGACATTTGTCGGCGGCGCGTGACAGTGCCAAGAGCGCCCGCGGCCGGCAGCGTCCACACCGCGCCGGCGGCGCCGACGGACAGCTCGAGCAACAGGTCCGTCGGTTCCGGCGCGCGCCAGGCGCAGTCGGCGTTGGCCAAGAACACCACCGTCAACGCTAGTAAGCCAGCGTTCATCGTCGTCTAGCTAGTAGGGAGAAACAAGGTGATATTGCGAGGGGCTGGCGTTGCGGCACTGGTCGAAGGCTTTCCATTTTTTGTGGGTTTTAAAGATTGAAGAAAAAAAGGCTAGTCCCGTTTTTTCAGATACAGCAAGCAAAACAAACCCAAAAAAGGCGCTGCCCTATGTCGGCCTTGGTTTTGGTCCAAGGAGCGCCACGATTGGCTTGCAGGATGATGTCGTGCAGCACGGCGGCCAGTTGCTCATGGCCCATGGTCTCTTGGTTACGCTCAGCTTTCAATTTGTCTATGGCCTGGTCCAGTGCGTCCATTTCTTGGAAGCCCCAGGAGTCCGTGCCAACCGTCTGCTGCGCCTCTGTGGAAACTCTCCCATCGGTCGCAACCATTCCCGCTGCATAACAAAACAAAAAAAAGAAACACGGCGTGAGAAAGAGAACGCGCGTATGCTGCACAAAAAAACGAGAGAGAGAAAGACAGGGAGTGCTGTGTTTCGGAGAAAAAATGCGATTTTTATGTCAAGGGCTACCTTGGCAAAAAAAAGAAGACGTCGGTGCGCCCGGCCCCCCCCCATCCCTTGGCCTGTGCGCAGGCAAAGTGTGGGGGGGGGCCGGGCGCACAGGCCTTGTCAGGAAAGAGAAAGAACAGTGAGGGGAGGGGGGGGTAGCCTGTGACCAACTGTTTGTAAAAAGAAACCTGGCTCCACTAAAAAAAATCTGTCCCCAAAAAATGGCAAAAGTTTTAATCTGCGACCAAAAAAGGAAAATCCGCGGCAGAACAATCCCCCCCCTCCTCCCCCGCTCTCTCTCCACTCCCCAAATGAGTTCACCGCTTTTGCCCCTCTGTCTGGCAAAGAAGGTAGAAACTTTTTCTCTGCAGTTGGTCTTTCTTTTTTTTTGTGTTGGAACGCCACCCAGCCCTCTTCCACAACCCCCCGCCACGCCACTTAGAACCGGCGCGGCCCGGCGTTCAAATTAGCTTTCCAGTACGTGTCAATGTAGTTCGAATCAACCAGAAGGCCAAAGGGCTTCTGCGGGTCCTCTGGTCTTGTTAGGGCCTCCTTAAGCGCAGTGTTTTCTTTCAGCATAGCGAGCAGGTGCGCGTGCGCCGAAAACGCCAGCTCGTCGCGCCAGGTCCGGGGCTGTGCGCCCACACGCGTGCGGGCCTTATAGCTTTGCCAGCCATCTTCTTCGCACAGGAACTCGCTACGCCCCACGGTCGTCTCGTACCAAACGTCCAACGCGTTCCTCAGGAATTTCTGTTTGCTGCCGTGATTTTTCATTATCCGATTAAGCGCGTGGTACACGTACACGCACTCGTTATACGCGACGTGCACAAACGGCTTCTCTGGGTAACGCAGGTCAGGGTGCTTGCCGCACCAGATATCCGCCGTCAGCGCGCGGTTCTGCAGCAGCAGGCGTTCTAGGCAAGGACGCAGCCCCGCCTGGAACGCCCACTTGTCCAGCCTCGGAAGCAGATCCAGCGCCGCGCCCAGATGTTCCCGGTCCTTACTCTCGATGGCGGACAGCATCGTCAGCACCAAAGAATCAAATTCTTCCATGCGCTGGCCGCTCTTACCTACGAGCCTCTCGTACGTGTTGCAGACGAGCAGCAGGTAGTGCAGCAGGCCGAGTTTTTTTTGGGTTTCTGCCGGCCTATCTGCCGGTAGCAGGACGTCGCTGTTACTAATGGCGTAAAAGTTAGGGTTCGCCAGCGACAGCTGCCCGGGCGCAACGCACTGCCCTTTGTTGTTGAGCTGCAGGACCTCGCGTTCCAGGCCCAACATCAAAAAATGCCTCTCGCTCGAAAAATGAGCGCACGACCGGACAAAGATCGCGTAGGGCGATATGCAGGACCACACGTAGTACTCCTCCGTGCCAGACCTTGCCAGCAGTGTCGGGATGCTTGCTACCTGGTTGTACAGCTTCTGGACCAACTGCGTGTGATCAACTTTAGCCTTGAGCCAAGACAAGAGGTTCGTTGATCCGTAGTGCTCCGTTTCCTGCAACAGGAGCAGGTGCGAGGGGCTCCACGCGGTAATCTTCTGCAGAACGGACGCGATGACCGCGAGGACCGATGCTTTAGCCTTGTCACAAACCGCCTCCGGGACGTCGTTCGCCGCTTTGTACTCGGACCGCTCGATTATCTTTTGCAGAGTCCGTAGGAGCTCCTGGGTCCCCGCGCTCAGTTCCTGGCCGCCGCTTCTCAACAGCCAAGCGAAATTGTAGGTGCGTGGCACGGTTGGTGGCAGTTCTTGGGCCTCTCGCGCCTGCCGCTCCAGCTTGCCATTCAAGCTAGCAACTGCGGCACCACGTGCCGCCACGCTGTAAAAACGGAGGCCAAAGGCCCTGTTTTCTTTTTCGTCGACTAAGAGCAGGTGCTGCCTCGTCACGTGGACCTCAGCGGGGCACTTTGCCGGGTTAAATCGTGTAGTTATTGCTGTTAGCAGCGCCTCAAAGCCGGTTGATGCTGTGCTTGGCTTTGTTACGACCTTAGACCACTTTTTCATGGCAAAAGCCGGGAAAACACACAAGAGCTACGGACTTTGTTATTAGGCTTTTAATGCTTGAGAAAGAGAGAGAGATAGCAACTGACATTTCCCCCCTCCCCTCACTAGTAGCCCCGCCCCTTTCCCGAGCCCCCCCCCCCGATTTTTCATTGTGCACTTCCGGAACGAAGGGGGACAGTGCTGCGGAAATGGGCGCGGCATCAGACTTGGAGGGCCCACGAGTTCTCCTTTTCCAGTTTTTTTCTTTCTTCAGGAGTGAAGTCGTCTTCGATGTCAAAGGTCTCTCGGATCTGCGCGGGCGTCTTGCCCTTGAGCATGCTCGCGATCTTTGTACACGCGAGCAACAGCAGAGGTTCGATTTCCAGGTAGTTCGTGGCCTGACACACCCCCAAAAAAACAAACGCGACGGATGCGCCTTTTTCTTCCACCCTCCCCCCCGCCCCACCACCCCCACATTTCCTGTCTTTTTCGGGACGCTGCCAAAAAAAACAAGCCACGCACAAAAAGAAAGAAACAGGCGCAGGAGAAGGAGGGACCAGAGTTAGCTCAAATAGCATCTTCTTTTCCACGGTGATGAACTCAGCGTACTCCTGATCCACTAGTTCGACCAGGTCGACGCTCTTGATCGGCTTTTCAATGTCCTTCATTTTTGTCTTGCTGTAGAGCTCCATGAAGTCGACTACTTTCTCCAGGGTCTCCATATCCTTAATATACAGTTCTATACGATAACATTTTTGGCCATCTTCGATTTGGTAGTCCTCGTCGTCGTTGTCTACCATCTTACTGACTAAGCCAGATAGCTTGGCCTTCGCTAAGGACAAACTTACCGGCCTTCCGGCTTCCTCCTTGCCGGCCGCCGGCTTTACTGCTGCCGGCTTTACTGCTGCCGGCTTTACTGCTGCCGGCTTTACTGCTGCCGCCTTGCCGGCCGACGCCCTTGCGGCCTTCCTCTCTGCTTCTGTTATCAACTCTCTTTTTGCAATTGTGAATATCACTGTTTTTTCTGTGTCCTCGTCATTTTCGTCTAGGCTCGTAGCTTCTTGCTTCTTCTCTCGCTTGGTGCTCCTAGCTTTTTGCTTCTTCTCTTGCTTGGACATTTTTTTTGGCGCCACAAAAAGACCCCAGAGAGAAACGACTCCTGCTACTAAAGTCGTGAAACTTAGTTTTGAAAAAAAAGGTCCTCCAAAGGGTCAAAGATGTTTGCAACACGGAGTTACGAAAGAAAGGGCGGGGGGTCGGAGGGGGGGGGGAGAGGGAAAAGCGAAATTCCGTCCCCAGGGGGTTGGTAAGGTAGGGAGCGCCAACTGGAACTCATCTTCCACCCCCCCCCCCCCCCACAGCTCTCTCTCTCCTCCCACGCCCTTTCCTCGCCACACACGCAAAAACAAAGCCGGGGTCCCCCCCCCGCCCATTTCCAAATTTATTTCCCCCCTTCTCTTTTCGTTCTGTTTTCTTTCTTGACGGCAGCCTCGGCCCCCCCCCTTATCCCGCCTTTGTCGCCCCCCCCCCCCATCCCGACTCTCCCCCGTTGGCGCAACCCCCTTTCTTTTTTTCCTCCGAAGACCCCCCTGCATAAATATGCATGTTTTCTAAGACAAGAAAGGGGAGTCGTGCGAAGAAGAATGGCCGGCCCGTTTGAAGACCGTGGAGATAGTTGGCTGGGTCAGAATGCCAAGAAATTTAAGACATCATTTCGCGAATCTTGGCTAAGGGCTTCGGTATGTCTACAGGCACAAAAGCCGAGCGTTCCCTTAGATGGACAGAGTGACGAGGATCTGGGCAAGACGGTGCGTCTCTATCTGGGCAAGCACGGACAGAGCAGCCTTGGCGTCTTTCTTACTGGCGTGTACAAGGCAGAGCAGGCGGCCGCAGCGCCTTTGCTAATGGCGAAGGAAAACACAGCAAAGTCCCCACTGCTGGTCGGACGAGTTCAGCAATACTCACTGCTGCAGAAACCAAACGTTTCACGATTAGTAGCTTCCTTGAAAGCGCGATCAGAAGTTACAGCGCTGATGTCAGTGAAGACGACATCGATTATGAGGTACTAACAAATCTTGTGGAATCCCATGGTCCCGACGGTCTGGTGTTTGCACAGCAAGAAAAGTACTTAAACAACGTTGATGGCGAACTCGAGTGGACTGATAAATTAATCGACGAATTAGTAGAGAGCGTTGAGTCTCTTACAAGTTCATTCAGCGTTTGGGCAAGAAGACTAAATACGCTATTTAGTGCTGAAACAAGAGCAGTGCGCTTGTACGCCCCCGGTGCGCAGCGACAGTTTACCAGGGCAGGATGATGAGGCGCCTTTCTGAGGAGTCGGAGGCACGCACTAATTCTTTGTGGACAGAAAACAAAAACGCCTCGGCAGAAAAACCAGTCAACAAGCACCACAACAAAAAAGGGATTTAAAAAAACCAAACCTGCCAAAGACATAAAGTAGTAGTGTCAGGCAGAGAGGAGGGCGGCAACCTTGGCGACAAAGCTTCTGTGCAAATTTATAGCGGGTGGTTGACAGATACCGACAAAAAAAAAACAGGATTTTAAGTCCAACGTGCAGGCTGTCTTTATTATTACTGAATAGAAATTGTGACCAAAGAATTTCTTTTTACTGATCAGAAACACGCTGTTACATTGGAAGCAGCCTGGTGGCTATCTCCTTTTGTAAACCGTTCAAATTTCCTTTGAGAGGTTCTCCATTGTTCGATCAAGACAACATGTGCAAGGTCCCTAAGAAAAAAGGAAAGTAAGGAGGTGTTTGGTGGTGCTTTTTGGCTATGTGCGAACTAAATCCAGCAAGCGGGGATGTTTTTGCCAGAAGTCATACATTTCCTCCCCAGACATTTTCTCGAACGTGCCCGGCTTCACTAGGCCTTTATATTCCAACCATTTGCCGGGCCCCAGCTCCTTACTCAAATGGACTGAACGAATATGCGCCTCCATTGCTGATAAGCCGGCGCTCTCCTTTTTCTTCTTTTCCTCCTTTTCCTTCTTCGTGGCAGCGCGTGTTTTGATACCCTTGGGTAGGTTCGACAGCTCGAGAGGCTTTCTGGCCACGCACCCCCCTGTTTCGGCCATGAGAAACTTCTTCATTCGCGGCGGCATTGCTCCTGCCTAAATTAAGTGGCAGCAAGACTTTTGTTTCCACGGTAGCAAAACTTTTGTTTTCACGGTGAAAGCGAGACAATAAAACAGGATGCATGAATAAGAATCCATTGAATAAAAGAGATAGAATAATAGGAAACACACGAACCTGCGCAAACATAGACAACTTGCACACACAGGGAACCGTCCACACACACACAAATACACACGCACAAACACACACACAAACACACACACACAAACACACACACACACAAACACACACACAAACACACACACAAACACACAAACACACAAACCTTCGCACACAAAAACGCATACACGCACAAACCTTCCGCGTACACTACAAAAGAAACCTTTCACATACAACGCTCAGACTGTTTTTTCTACTACAGACATAGGCAACATTTCCCCGTACGTGTGTGCACACTGTACAACATTTATGCTCCCACAGGACAGGAAAGGGGGCCACCCTGCACTACGTGTCCCATGGGTTGTGCGCAAAATCGAAGGGATGGCTCTACCGAAAAAAGCACATTGGGGGCGCACAATGGGCTCGCCATTGCGCAAACCCAATGTTGGCAGCATTGAGCAAACCCAATGCTCTTGCGCTCACACCCCACCAGTGCCAAGACAGGCCCCCCCCTTCCCTCTTTTAACCATTAAGCTGCCCAATGGTGCTTTTCTTTCGGCTGCGCGCGAATTTCTTTGAAGAAAAGTGTGATGACATAACTATGGGCTGCTTGTTTCGAGCTTATGAAGGGTGTTATTTTTAGTCTCATTTTGTGTGTATTTGTGAAGGTGTGTGTGTTTGTGAAGGTGCGTGCGTTTGTGAAGGTGCGTGTGATTGTGAAGGTGTGTGTGTTGTGTAAAAAAAATCTGTGTGTGTGTCAAGTGTCGCTCTTGTGTATGTGTGTCGTGTTGTGTAAAAAAATCTTGTGTGGTGTCGTGTGTATGTGTGTATGTATGTGTTTGTGTGCGTGCGAAAGCATGTGTGTTCGTGTGTTTTGTGTACGTGCGAAAGGTTGTGTGTTGTACGTGTGTGTGTGTACGTGTTGTGTATGTGTGTGTGCATGCGAAGGGTTTGTGGGTGTGTCTGTGTGTGTATGTGTGTATTTGTGTGTTTGTGTGTGTGTAGGTGTGTGTGTGTATTTGTGTTTGTGTAGGTGTGTGTACGTGATTGTGTGTGTGTGAGTGTGTCTCTGTGTCTATGTACGCGTGTGTGTCAAATCATTGTCTTGAGAACGTGTGTCGTATCTTGTGTGTGTTTGTCTCTGTGCGCACCCCGCAAGTATCCCAGATGTCGAAACACGTTCGAAGCTTCGCTGCACCTTCTAACTGTTGCTTTTTTGGACTCTCTCTCTCTCTCTCTCCTTTCGTCTCGCCCCCCCCCCCATTGTTTTCTTCTTGTCGCACATTTCTTTTTTCTTTAGGCCGGCATGAAGAAGAGAAAATGTCTGCAGAAAAACCCCCGCGAAAAAGGAAAACACCTTCGATCCACGAAACGCCACCGGGCCTGCCCAACAACGACCCCCCGCAAACGCCGGCCGGCCGAATGGCGTGAAGAACCTTTCAGAGACTGCCGCAGGTTTCAGGGCAGGCACCTGAACAGGGAGCTGATCAATGATCTGCTCCTGCAGATCGGCCTCGCGGAATCTTGTACCGACCTGCAAAGAGTTCGTAAACTCAAGCCCAACGTCTTACTGTTTGCCAAACAGAAGTACTGGTCCGAGTTACCCTGCAGGGGCCAGGGCGCCTTCGCTGCCCTGCAACACCTGGAGGCCTCGAGGTACGTCGTAGACGATGTTCTCGAGCTTGAGAAATCCGACTTCGACCCCCCTAACCCCGTCAGCGCTTGCGATCTTTCTCAATGCACCACCTGCAACAATCTGCGGAATGCCTTTGTGCTTTGGCTGTGTCTGTCCAACGCCCTCGCGGACACCCCAGCCGGAGACATGCTGCGCCGGGAACTGGAGGAAGCTCTACTACCGTTCAGAATGCACGCTTGGGCGCATGAGCTGATGAAGCCCCTGCTCGAGCACAACAATCTGACTGTCTTGGAGTGCCTGTGGAATAACTTCTCCTTGCTCAAGATCAGCATCCTGGCACGGATAGGCTCGAATGTCGACCAGAACGAACAGGCCCAGCGAGTCCCGGCGCAGGCCGCAGAGAAATTCTGGAAGAAGCTTATGAGCAGGACGCCCTGCCCCGAGCAAGAGTCGGAAGCAGCCGTTTGGGCCGAGCGTTGCTGTTCAGACCAGCCCGCCACCGCGCGGGAGGCCGCGCGGGAGGCCCCGCGGGACGCGGATCTGGCGGCGACCTTTCTTGCCCTGCTCTGGATACTGCGCCACTCAGCGGACCAAACCTTGTCAGCCGAGAGCCTGCTGCAAGGGCTGCGGCTAAGACGCACGAACCACGCGGCGTACGCAACGTCAGACGACGAAGACGCCGACGACGGCGCGGAAGATGGCGGCAGCGGGGGAGATGCGGAAGATGGCGGCAGCGGGGGGGATGCGGAAGATGACGACGGCGGCGGGGAGGACCTGTTGACGGGTCTGCTGGGCTACTGGCAAAAGACTGGGGATGACCAGCCGGCGCAACACGATCTGCCAACGGTAGAAGCAGAAGCCACTGATGACGCGCGCGTGCCCGACCCCTTTGGCGACACAGCGATCGAGGAGCAAATCCAACTTTACAGCCCGGTAGACAACAGCCCCGACCAGACCCGCCCTAGTCCGCCCGGCCAGGACAGTACGGCGGGGCTGGACGCGCTGGTCGACGCGGCTGAGAGCTTGCCCCCTGACACACCCCCCGGCGGCCAACCGGACTCGGGTCACGAGGAGCACACCTATCAAGGGGAACGTGCAGGGGCCCGCCCACAAGCCAGCACACAGAACGCTGGGCCAGCCGAACCTAACACCGACATGCTGCGACATGCGGCCAGGCACGCGGGCCCCTCCCAGAGCCCCGCCGACAATTTGCTCAACCGAGATCCGCACCATTCAGACCCGCCAGCCCCGCCGCGCACACACGTGCGGCGGGCCTTCGGCTTCTACCACACTGGTGCGACATCATCACGCTCCGAACCGGCCGGCTGGACGGTGGAGGCGCCGCCGACCCACTTTGGGGGTCCGCGCCTCCAGCGCTCCGTCCCGCAGCGCGCGGTTCCACGCTTTGGCCCGCACTTTCCGCCTACCCACGCTGGTAGTCCGCACTTTCCGCCTACCCACGCTGGTAGTCCGCACTTTCCGCCTACCCACGCTGGTAGTCCGCACATTCCGCCTACCCACGCTGATAGTCCGCACTTTCCGCCTACCCACGCTGGTAGTCCGCACATTGCACCGCTCGTCCCTCACTTTGGTCCGTGCTTTCAGCCCGCCCCTCACTTGGGGTGCCCGCACCTTCCACCGCCCGCCCCTCACTTGGGGTGCCCGCACCTTCCACCGCCCGCCCCGCACCTGGGGTGCCCGCACCTTCCACCGCCCGCCCCGCACTTGGGGTGCCCGCACCTTCCACCACCCGTCCCTCACTTTGGTCCGCGCTTTCAGCCCGTCCCTCACTTGGGGGGTCCGCACATTCCACCGCCCGTCCCTCATTTTGGTCCACGCTTTGGCCCCCGTCGTTGGCCGCAAGTGCAGCCGGCCGCAAAGCAGGAGTCGACCCGCGTCCCGCACCCTGGCCTGTTCCGAAGAACAACGCCCGAGAGCGAGGTTGCGTACGGGCACCAAGACGGCGGCCTGAAGGTGGAAGCAGACGAGTACTCTGACGTAAGCGATGGGTGGCACAGCTTTCCCTCCCCAACTTTCTTTCCGGCCTAAAGCAAAACCTAATAAATCTGATCTTTCTGCTAACTAGCAAAATAATTCGCCCCGGTACCCCGTCCGGTGGTCTTTAAATATAAACCGTCACGACAGCCGCCTCTTTCTTTCTTTTTTTTTTATTAATTATTCACATTAGCCAGCGCGTCCAAGATGTCCCGGTTGTGCAAGAGCAGCTTGTCATCCTCAGCGTTGTTTTCGTCCACCAAGAACCGGCCCACACCCGCGCGAGCGCCACGGCGGAAAATGCACCAGTTGCGATCAAACCACGGCCCCCAGTAGTCCGGGCACGCGGCGGGGTTCCTTGTAACTGCCGACTCACCTTCGGCGGCATCGGTTGGCAGCGGGTAATGCTTACTGTCCACCATCGGTTCGGTTCGCTCTGGCACGGGTGGATGCCACTGGACCAGCACACAGTTGTGAATTCTTTGCACGGCCTTGACACGCAGCTGGTCCAGGAAAGCCTGCATCAGCATCAGCAGCTTCGGGTTCTTCTCTCTGCCATTCCTTTGGTCACCGTACTCTCGTAGAATCTCTTGAACAGTAAGCCAGCGGTCGGGCCAGCCATAGACCTTGTCCCTGACACGAAAACGACACACGTACTTTAGGTCCTCCGGCCGCGGTTCTCCTTCGTTGTTGGGTGGCAGGCAATAGATATGGCTATTTCTAGCCGAAAAAAACCCCAGGCGTGCCACCTCCTTCCAATCATTGTTGTACCTGTTCTCGCAATCCGCTATTGACAAGTGGCTGTTGTAAACATGCCAGCAGTGCGAGGATTTTGCAGGCCCGTGCCGTTTCCAGAACGCACTGACCTCGCGTTTTGAGGCATGCGCCACGTGCTGGAAGCCCACCAGCTCGAGGCCTGGCGCCAGCCGCTGCGCCTCCTCGGCCGTGTTGTTGAACGCCGGCGCAGGGTGAATAAAGTCCGCGCCGCGCATTTCCCGCACCCTCCACCTCCTTAGCTGCCGCAGCTTCTCTTCTTCCTGCGAAAAGGGCTCCAGGCGCGGCCCCTCCTCCGAGAAGCGCCTGGTAAACTCGCTGGCCCTGGGCGACACGTAGACCTGCACGGCGTCGTGGTCGTCGAGGTGTGCGTGCCAGTTCCGCTGATTTAGCATCCCCTCGATCCACTGCGCCTGCTCCGCCACCTTGCGGCGGCGGTGGCCCGGCAGCAGGTACTCCGAGTTCACGGTGTCTAGGCTGTGCTGCCCGGCCCCCGCAAACACCGTCAGGTGCGCGCCGCCCGAGCCCGTCGCCCCCAGGGCGGCGGGCCGCCACCCAGCGCGGTAAACACCTCGAACTGCTCCAGCTCGCGCACCATGGTCTCTGCCGGCTTGCGGCTGCTCTTGAACGTCAGCAGGTTAGCCCAGCCCCGAACGCGGCAGCGGGCCGGCTGGTGGTTGTTCACCAACATCTTTTCTCCCAGATGTAGGTACGTTTCGCGCACAAAGCCGGACCTCGCTCTCTCGGCCAGCGACGAATTGTTCCTGCTGTTCCTCCACCCCTCGTAGCGTTTGTAGCTCGCCTTGTGTGGGAACAGCGGCCTGTGCTCCGTGCCGCCGACCACGGCGGGCACCACGCGCTCCCGCAGGTCCAGCAGCACAAAGTCCAGCGCCGAGCTCCAGCCGCCCTGGCGCACGAAGCCCGCCGGGCCGCCGGCTGGCAACTGGTCCGTCGGCCAGGGCTGCCGGCCGAGCGGCAGCAGCTGCCCTCCGTACATCGCGCGGGTCTTGTTCTTCTGCACGCTCAGCGACGTCGCGTCCTGCAGATTGATCACCCAGCGCCGCGGCTCCTTTTCCTCGCGCAGCAGCGAGCTGTTCAGGTGCAAATTCACCAGGATGCCCGGCCGCGGCACGGGCGGCGTCAGCAACAGGCACAGCAGCGCCGCCCGCAATGCGCGCAGCCAGCCCTCCCTCACCTGAGCGTAAGTGGCGCGCGTCACAACACGATGCTTCACGTCCTCGTCGTAGTGCGCAAAGTACTCGGCCAGCGCCGCCACGCGGAACGGCTGCAGGTCCCACATCGTCCAGTCCGACTCCTCCCGCCCGACGCCGTACACCCGTTCGATCCGCGCGTACTGCTGCGCCTGCCGCGACAGGTTCGCCAGCCACCTCGACGTCTGTTGCCACGCTAGTACGCCGCGCGCCGGTCGCAGAAAGTCCGACAGCTGCGTCAGGCTGCCCAGGTACGAGCCCACCGTGCTCGACATGATCTTTTTGCCCTCGCGGGGCTGCCACGCGGCGAACTCCGACAGCAGCGCGGGCTTGCCCAGCGCGTCCACCAGCCTGGTAGTGCAGTGCTCGCGCGCAAACTCCGCGAACCTGCGCACGTGCCGGATGTGGTTGGCTATTGTGCTCTTGCTCGGGATCGGGCCCGTGCGTTCGGGGTTCCACCTGAGCTCCAAGAACTGCTTGAATCTCGTCAGCTGCCTCTGTAGCTCGCCATCCTCTTCCTCTACTATTCGGTGGTCGTCTTCGCCCGACTCAGACGACGACTCGTCGCCGCGCAGGTCGATCGCGTCCAGCCCCGCAAACTTCCCGAGCCCCGGCTCCGCGCCCGCCAGCAACTCCTCGTCGTCTTCCTCCGCCATTTGCTGCGCCGCGCGCTGTTTATTCTCTCCTAAGATTCACTTGCTGCAAAAATCCTTGTGTGTGCCAAAGCCAACAGTTCCAAATCCTCCTTTCGTGCCCTGCTGATCTTGGTGCACCTGCCTTTTTTTCGCCCTCCCGCCCAAAAAGGCAGGAGAAATTTAAAGTAGAGCTTTTTTTGGGGTTGTTTTTGTCCATCTCTCTTTCTCTCATTTTTCCAGGCGCCCCCCGCCCCCTTTTGTTTTTTTCTCATTCTTTCCGTTCGGACAGCCCGCCCTTCTTCGCTGCCTCCGCGGGCCGCTGGCCGGGCCGCTGGCCCCAGATCTGCTGCCACTCCTTCAGAGCGGCGTCGATGGCCGCGAACACCTGCAGCGACCGCCCGCCGCGCAGCGCCGCCAGCACGCGGTGCAAAAAGATCCTCGTCAGCATTTCCTGGTCCGCCGCGGGCCGCATCGCCGTCCTCAGCTGCAGCCCCCGCCCCGCGCCCAAATGGTGGTCCAGCAGCGCGGGCCACGCCAGGTAAAAAAACAAGTGCACCGGCACCAGCGGGTCCAGCCGCAGCGTCCGCGCGTGCTTCGCCTCGTCCAGGGCGGCCGCTATTGACGACATGGTTGTGCCGGGCGCCGCGTAGCAGTGTTCGCGCGGCGCCAACGTCGCGGGCAGCGCCGCGCTCAGCACCGGGCCCCACGCCTCGGGCGCGACGTTCGCTACTTCACCCGCTAGCCTGGCGGACACAGCAGCGAACAAACGTTGGTGCGAGTGCGTCCCGTGCTCGTGGCCGTGGCGTCTCACAACCTCGTTCTGCACGTGCCAGCGCAGCAAAAGCTCCACGCACGCCCTCGCGCAGCCCTGCTTGCTCACGCGGCCGCTGTCCCACGCCAGCTCCGCCTCCACGTACTCTGCCAGCCGCGAGACCAGCGCCCGGCGCGGCCGCGCGTCGTGTTGCCACTGCAGATTGGTTGGAATTTGTGTCCACTCCACGGGCACCAGCGGCTCGTCCGTGTCTTGTGCCAACACCTCGCACAGGCGCAACCTCAATTCGCTCCAATCCCAACGGCCGACCACAAAACACAGGCTCAGCTGAGATGCCAGCATCGCGTCGTCTGTTTTCAGGCCCTGCGCCGCGCACAGCCACTCCACGTACATCGACACCACCGACCTGATGTTGGTCTGGAAAGAAACGCCCCCGTGAGACAAACGATCTACAGTGCGCCACGCAGTCAGATCCTCCTCGCCAATCTCCGCGTCCGCTTCTGCTTCGTCGTCCTCAGCTGGCGCCGGCGGTAGGGGCGGGTCGACCACCGCGGCGCGCGCCGGCGTGGTGAACAAGAACCTGAAACGCCGGCGGCCGACTGATGATGCTGTAGAGCTAGAGCGGGGCTCCTCTGCCAGCAGAGGAGCCCCGCCCTGCTCGGTCGATTGTCTTCGCCGCCGCCGCACTTCGGTCCTCCTTTCCCCGCTGGTCCAGTTCCGGTCAGAGATTTTTTTTGTGCGCTGCTCCTTTTTCCTCTCCCCCAAAAAAAAGCAGAACGGCCGGCCGGCTCAGAAAGCTTAAAAAGACAGCCAGGCAAAAAAAAAGATAGGAAGTGGGAGACTGTCCCCCCCGCCCGGCAGTTTTCCCCCCGTCGGAATTTGGCTGCCTTTCCCCCCCCCCCCCTCTTTGTTTGGCCGCGCCTCCCCCCGCCTAGCTCGGGTTGGCAGCGATTCTTTTTTTGGAATTTTGTTCATGGCCCTCCCCCCTTCCCCATGTTTGCAGGGATCGGGAAAGGGGGGGGCCGAACGTCAGGAAAGGAGCTGAACTAGTCTGAGCGAGGGCCGGGAGGGGGGGGGGGGGGGAGTTGTAAGGGAGGGGGGGAATGCGCATACTTCCAAAAAAAAGAATCACCTACAAAACCAGTCCAACTCATAAAAGGCGTGGCACAAAAAAACAAAGCGAGCCGAGCTCATCAGATGGACAAGCAAGCGACACAAGAAGTAGTTCCCGCTGATCCCATGACAACGGCCATAGCGGTGGGGTCTATTGCTGCAACTGACAGTGGCGATCCAAGAAATGTTCTAGATGAAAGCGAATTGCTCATGAAGATCAGCCCGGACGACTTTGCCAGCATTCGGCAAGCTCCAAGTGGCCTGTTTTCTATTTTCGACGGGATCGCAAAGTTCACCGAGTGCGACCAGGGTGCTGCCAGAAAGAAGTGGTACCAGATAGAGGACAATATTTCGAGGGTGAAGGAAACTCAATGTTTGGAAGTGAAGTATTTTGCTTTTCCCCTTAGAACTAAATGCAATCGGCGCACGTCTTCTCATGAAGTAAAGGAAGTAGAGAAGGGATGTCCGCGAGCAACACCGTGTGTAAGGTTAAAAGATCTGATAATCATATTGACAAACCTGGATCATGTACGTTCGAAGGAACTTCGTGCTGCAATGATCGCCCCATCACTACGCGCGACAGCAGGGAACGCTGTGTTCGCAACATCGCTCGCTGCATCCTTATCGGCTTCGCTTGGAGAGGCAAAGACACCCCGTAAAAAGGTTCAACGGGCAGGATCCCAGCAGCAGCCAGAAAGGTCCAAGCTTGTTGAGGAACCTGCGGCAAAGCGCCTCAAGCTGTCGGCGCCACAAGCTACAAGCACACCTACCGAGGGCAACCCCAAGCCCGCGGTGTCGCTTGATAGTGCAGCAGAAAAATCACAACCAGTACAACAGCCAGGGTTCGAACATCCGTCCGAGCTTGCACAGGAGCCTGCGACAAAGTGCACTACGCTATCGCCGCCACAAGCAACAATCAAACCTATTTCAAGCGTTGCCAAGCCTGTGGCTTTGCCGCAGCCACACGTAAGCACGCCTAAGCCACAGGAGATCGATTGGGATGGCAGCGACATCACGCCTTCCAACTGCAAGAAGTACTTGGAGCAGATGATTACGGAGATGCGCAAGATTCACCCAGCGCACGAGATCGAGCCCGAGCCCGTGTACCTCGGCTTTATCAAGCCGCTGACCAACACCAAACATTTCATGACGAGGGCACAAGTGCGTGCCTGGGTCTTTGAACACCGGAGAAGCATCTACTTTCGTGAATATTTCGACAAGGACGGCGTGCGCAAGGTCCCGTTCCACGTGGATCACGTAATCCCTGATTCGCTCGGTGGAGCCGATCACCCGCGAAACTACGCTTTGATGCCCGAAATTTTCAATCAAAAATTTGCATCGTGGTGGATGCCAGCCAAGGCCCAGTACATTGGTAACTAGTTCGCTTGTATACCTCCTTTTTTGTTGGCTAATGCTCAGTCTGCTGTGTTTGCAGGTCGCACAGCAGCACGCACCTCCATTCTTTTTGCCAAGTACATCAAAAAGAAGTATACAAATGAAATATCGTTGGATGACCTAGAGGAAATGTAGACATTTTGTCGACCAGGCGCTCAAAAAATTAATTAGAACTAAGTCTCTGCAACAAGAGAAGCAAAGAAATGCGTGTACAGACGGTTGTCAGCTGCTAATTAAATAAATTAATTTTTTAGAAAAAGAACTGTCTTGGGCCCCTTTTACAATCCCCTCCGCAGATTTTCTTTTGAGTAGGCCTCTGTCTTGCCGTCGACATGTCCCGAGTTTTGATTTGCGTACAGAAAGGCTTAGGCAAGCACGAAACTGCAACTCGGCCTTTCACGCGCGGGCGGGGTTTGGGGCCGCTGTAGAGAAACGGGACTCCTGCCGACGGCGGAGGAGCTCCGCCCTGCTCTGTCGCTTTCCGCTGCCTCCATACTTTGGTTCAGCTGGTCCGATAAACTCCTCGTCGTCTCTTTGTTTTTGCGTGCACTGCTCCTTTCCTCCAAATAGGCACGACGGTCTGCTGGCCCGGAAAGGTTTAAAAAAGAAGCCAGGCAGAAAGGACAGGGAGCGGGAGGCTTCTTTTTTTCCCCGCCCGGCCCCCCCCCGTCACATTGACTACCCTTTTTGTTCCCCCCCCCCCCTCCCTCCCGTCCGTACTCTGCCTGCCACAGAAATGGAGAGGGGGGCCGACCGGCAGGAAAGGAGCTGAAAGGAGTCTGAGCGAGGGCCGGGGGGGGGGGGGGGGAGTTGTAAAGGGAATGCGCAGAGAAGATCGAAAAAAAAAGAATCACCTACAAAACCAGTCCAACTCATAAAAAGGCGTGGCCAACAAAAACAAAACCCAAGACCGCTACATGCAGACAGAACTAGTTCCCGCTGCACCTACCGCCGTGGCTTCCGTGGCGGCGCCCCCTGATGACGAAGCCAGCGCTGTTGGAGGCGCTGACCCATCTAATGTCTTGCGAGAAGCTGAATTGCTCATGGGCATGGGACCAGCAGATTTCGCCAACATCCGGCGCAGTCAGGACGGTTTCTTTTGCATTTCCGATGCCATTTGCGCCTTCACGGACTGTTCTGAAAATTCTGCCAGAACAAAGTGGCTCAAGGTGGCACTAAAGTTAGGCCGGTCCGCCCGGCGACCCATCGATGCCCAGACAAATAGTGGTCAGGAGTGCCACCAGGAAAATACGTTTGATTTTCCCGTGAAGTTTTTCGCGTTTCCGCGGCGGGCCGCACGGGCCGACGAGCGTGAGGTGGCACCGGCGCAGGAGGTCAAGGAGGGCGAGCGCCGGGCTGCACAGTGCACGACCTTCAAGGGCCTGCTGACAATGTTGAGTCACCTCGAGCACCCGAGATGCAAGAAGCTGCGCGAAGAAATGGCCCGGATCGCAACAAGAGCGGCGGCGGGCGACGAGGCACTCGAGAAAGCCTTGCCAGTACGCAGGCAAGAACTGCCCACAGACGTCCGCGATCTGATGCGCGCAGGCCTGGCTGGCTTTGGCGACTCGAACACGGTAGCCCTCAAGACCATGGTCGCGCAGCTGGGCACGATGGTGGAGATGAAAGATAAACTGCTCGAGGCCAACTCGAGGATCATCGAGCAGCAGACAGCTCGGCTCGAGGAGCAGTCTGCTCGGCTGGCGCTGGCGGACGTGGCCTTGAAGCAGCAGCAACTCATCACGAGTTTGCAGGAAGAGAAGGCTGCCAAGCGCCGCAAGCTGTTGTTGGGCGCGGTGCCAGTGTTCTCGGCGGAGGATGCTAGCGAGAGCGGCAGCAACGACTACCCGCCTGGCTCGACCTGCAAGGGAGACCCGCGTTGGTCTCGGCTGATGACTGAACAAGCTAGAGTTTTCGTTGAACGGCTAGCTCGTGCTATCACATCCTATACCAAGAACGTACGCGACCAGTACCTCAACACAGAGGAACCAGAAGAGGATATCGAGCCTGAAGTCTGGCAGCAAGCCAATGACGAAGCAATCGAAGCGTTGCGGCAGGCGGTCGCAGAGATTCTGCGTCCCGCGCCTGGTGCCTTAGCTCGTTTCCAGGCGGTCAACGGTACCCAAATCTATAGCGAGATCGTGCGGATAGTTTGCAGGAGACTCCCGCATCGAAACCAAAACTCCACCCAATTGCCTCTCGCGCATTTGTTTTTGTACCTCGTGGCCAAGAACAAATTCTTTGCGCAAGTGGCTGGCAACGAAGATGACGCGGACTTGGCTAGAGACATGGAGCTCGAGACTACGCTGGGCGAAGAAGTTCTGGGACATGATGTGTTTCTGTATTCGCTCGATGAGCCGCACGGGCTGGTGCACAAAGACGGCGCAGAACATTCGTTGCGTACAGAAATGTTGAGACAAGCACGAAATGGCGACGCGCAGGCTGAGGCCTTCTTCTTGGCCAGGGGCCTGCCAGTGAAGTACCTTGTGTAAACCTTTCAATACGCAACTCAGTTTTGGTTCTCAGTAAAAAAAACAACGTGTAGATTTGGAGAGTGGGGGGAGGGGGGGACATGGCGGAGAATTGTGGCCAAGTAGCTGAGGGGGGGGCCGCTTGATTGCAACATGCAATGGTCACGCGGCGGGGGGGGGGCTGGCCGGGGGTTTTGTGTTGGGCTTTTTTCTTGATATTGCAGGGGGAAAGAAAAGCGGGGGGGGGGGGGGGAACAACACCCTTTCAAGAGCTTAGCTATTTTTTTTATTGACTGTGCCTTGCCATGGCGACAGCAAATTCCTCACCCGGCTTCCAGGGCTTGTTGGCCGGCTGGGCGGCACGGACCGAGGAGCCCAAGGGCCTAGTACCGTCTGTAGCAGTAGCGCAACGTTCGCCAATCGCGGCGCCGAGGTTTCCTGCGCGAGCAGAGGCCCAGCGCTGGCTGCGGACGGAGCTCGAGGCGCAGGGCGTGCGGGGGCCCGCGCTGGCCACGGTGCTGCGCCTTGCAATACCGCGATCGCGCGGGCCTGCTGCGGCTGACCGAAGACGACCTGAAATTCTTGGTGACCAGTGCCAGGCCCCGGCTAGAGCCTGACCTGGCGCTGCTGCTGCGCGATATTCTGCACGACGGGGGCGGCTTGGAAAGACGACCCGCTAATAAAAAGGAGCATGAAGGCGAGCCTGGCTGAGAGACAGACAAGTTCGTAAATACGAAGACCAAGGTCGCGCGATCGAGTTACAGAAAAGAAGTAACGCGCGCGGTGCCACGGGCGTCTTTTGTGCATGGCGCCCCCCCCCCCCCACAAACGGGCTCGCCTCGAAGAGTGAGGCAGACAAGTTTATTAAATACCTTTGTTGGGAAACAAAGAAAGAAAGGAGGCCGCACCAGGGCATTCTAGTGAGGGGGGGGGGGGGCGAAGGCAGGCGGGGTAGGAAAACTTTTTTTTGTGCTTAGCTAATGTCTGGACGTTGGCGGGCGGGGAGAAGCATTTTTCTTCGCTTGCAAAATGTTTCCCAGAAAAGCCGCCTGTTCAAATTTCGCCTGCCGCCTTTCGCGCGGTCTGAAATTCACGGTACAGCGCTAGACCCTTGGGAAACAAGATTGCGCCCCGGATCCCACGCACAAAGTCGTACCCGCTCGCCCGTGGTTCAGAAAGAATAGTCAGCTTGGAGATAAAGAACGTAGCCTTATCGTAGTCTAAGAATTCGCTTGCCAATAACGCTCTGCCGCCAAATTGCTGGCTCAGGATACTCTTCATGGAGCCAAGGATGGCCAGAGGTATGTACAGACCATACAAAGCCTGATTTTGTTTTACAAGGTATTGCTCTAGTTGCTCGAACATGAGCACGCCGAAATTAGACTTGCTGTCAAGCAGCGATCTGCCATGCCACACGGCGCTATGCCTCCTGATGCTACCAGCAAAGACCCAATCACGATCGGCCACGGACGGATCCCTGTAGCTTTGGCGCAGCTGGGCCGCCCGGTTGTCATCTCCCCCCGACGAAGAAGTTCCCAGGACGTTGTCGGGGTGCCACCAGATGTGGCCCCGCGGCTGGCAACGCAGGACGAACAAATGTGCATGCCCGTAATACAGCTTGTCCTCATTCCACAACGCGTCCATAAGACCGGAACAGGCGGCCACGACCGACTTAATGTTTTGCTTGTCGTATGAGGCCCGGAGTGCTTCGCACATTTCTTTTTGGAATATTTTCTTTCGGTCCTCTGGAAAAGTTGCCAGATTTGCAAAGCCCTCTAGAAACTGCTGAAGCCTACGGGTGACCCAAGCATGAGCCTCTTTTTTCCAATCTTCGTGCTGGACTTTGTTGGTCAAAAAGTCGCTGATTGTTTGGCTCTTGCGGCCGCTAATCTCGCTCACTAGCGTTTGGTAGCCATTAAAATCTTGTAAATTCTGAAAATGCCTGTAGAGATAATCATCAAGCTCTCGATCGTTTTCAATGGAACTGCCACAAAAACCTGGAATCTTTGCATTGGCACAGTTAAGAGCCACGCCTAAAAGCTCCTTTTCAAAATCAAAGCGAAACTTAGAAAGAATTGCCCTGACACCCTCGGCAAACACGAGCTCGTACACAATAATATTCCAAAAGTAGTCGTTATACTCCGAGGTTTTCCGCAGCAACGCCTTTCCTTCGGACATCTGCGGTCTTTTTTTTGGAAAAAAAAGCCCGCGCCAGAATTAAGTTGGATAGGGCGCCCGCAAAAAAACTAAGGCTCCGAATACTCTGGGGCGGGGTTGGCGGGCGGGAAAACATTTATGGGCTAGGGAAACGTGGGCGGGCGGGGGAAACAAGCCTTGCCAAAACAAAGCTGAAAAATGTGTGTTCCCGCCCGCCCAACCTTCACCGCGCGCCCTCTCCTTCGTGGAGAGAAGGAAGAAAGCGGGAGGGGGAGAGGGTGGGGGAGGGGACACCGGTTAAAGAACGCTCGGGCAAAAAAGGGAAGGAGGGAGGGAGGGAGGGTCGGTTAAAAAAAAGGAGCCTGGCGAAAAGAAAGGCGGCCGCGTCCCCTCCCCCAACCCCCCCCAAAAAAAGAACCAGTCCACCACCGATTTCTTGTTTTGTAAAAAAGCCGTTCTACACCACATTCGGAATGGAACACGTGGCGTCCGCGCTGTTCGAATTCCGCGGCAATGACGGGCGCGGCCGACGCCCCCCCCCCCCCCACCTTTCTTTCTCTTGCTCTTTTTCTCTTTAGGTCCCTCCCTTTCTTCTTTTTCTCGTTCAGAAAGAAAATCTTGTTAGCTCTTAGAAATGTCGTTAGTTAAGAAGCAAAGTTACAATAAAAAAAAATCCTGTGGCGAACCAGCGCATGGCTACCGACAGCGAGAGTGTGGAGGTCACGGTGAAGTGGTACGAGCTGAAGGAGGCAGAGCAGGAGAAAGGAGCTGTCTGGCAGAAACCACGAGTTGTACCAACGAAGCACAAGTACCAAGTGCCCGCGAGTACCGTGCGTAAGGGGATAGCCGCGATCGGACAAGCGATCGGGGTTGAGACGCTCAGCCGGGAAAGATCTCCCAAGCTATGTCTTATGCCTGATTTATTGTCACTGAACGAAACGAGGATGACCACCAAGGACCCCGACATGCTAGCCGATTGGCTAGAAGACGGAATAGAAAAACAAAGGATGTTTCTGCATACCTTGACGAACGAAGATCGGCGCTTGACAACCGAGGAAAACGGGGACGAAGTAACTACGTATCTCACCAAGCGAATAAAGTACAATCGTAATGGTGAAGTGGTCGACGCTCAATGCCATGTTACGTTGCGTGTCAGCTGGCCTTATCCTACAGGTGGTCCATTCCCGACAAGTGGTGGTGGTGTACCAATGGCGGAAAGACGTGTGTGGGGACCCGCAAAAGGCAGGAGGCCTTCCTCCTCCGATAACCAACAAAAATGTCATCTGCTCTCGCGAGCCTTGACTACACTAATTACGGAGGAACCCAGGAACTTGTCGACCAAGAGCGTAGTTGAGGCCGTGATGGAGTTAGACCAAGAATTGCAATTTGCGGGGCACCGCCCCCTGTTCGTCGAGGCCGATCACAAAGAAATACTTTCTACCAGTCTTACGATTTTGCCAGAGAAGCTAAGTCCGCTGCTACAAGCGGCAGACATCCCAGATGCCTGGCTGCAAGAGTTGGATACCCGCGGCACTTTGCTAGCGTGGTTTCAATGGCTCGGTTACTACCGGACGAGAGTGCTCATTGCCCTGCTCAAAAACCTGTCCACCGCGTCGGCACAAGTGCAAGGCGTGGTTGGGCAGCTCCAAGAGCTACTGCGGGATATCTGGGCCGCCTCGCCAGGGTTAAACGGGGTCCGCGAGCCAGGCGTCGTCCAGCAGATAGCGAGCGCTATTGGGATACGTGATGGCCTGCCGGGCGTGCTAGCAGCTGGTTTTGCTCAGGATGTTGTCGCACACTGCAAGCAATGCGGCGCCGGCCTCGGACACAAAAAACAGAAGAAGTGACAAGGGGCCTCTCTCTCTCTTTCTCCAAAATTCCCCCCCTCCCCTCCCCGTATGTGCTTGCACTTTTCGTAATGCCGAGGGAACGACGAGAGGGGGGGGGGGGGAGGTAGGGGGAAAGCTGGGCGGGCGGGAATACATTTTAAGCTACCAAACATTTCCCGCCCGCCGTCCTGCCCCGAAAAGAGATGACAAAGGGAGGGATGGCTTGGTAACAATAAAACAATCGAAAGGTGGGTGAAAGTGGGAGGGGAAAAAGGAAGAGGCTGTGTAAGAAAAAAGAGTGGTAGGGAGTCCCGTAGCAAAAGAAAGGCGGTCGCGCGCCTTTCCCCCCCCCTCTTCCCACTTTTGCCAACACACCGAATTCTTTTTTGCTTGGGTGGCTTACTTTGTAAAAGCCGTTGCACTCACACTCTTTTTTTTTGTTCGCAATGGAACACGTGGCGTCCGCGCTGGTGCCCTTCGAATTCCGCGGCAATGACGGGGCGGCCGACGATGATGACGACAGGTACACGGGCCCGTTCGCGCCGCGCAGCACGAAGCACGGACCAAGCTCGTCACCCCCGCGGTGGCAAAATTACAACGACTACGACGGGGCCGGAGATGCGAACGCGCCGCCAGAGCCGATGCGCCCGCTGAGCATTTACCCGGGACTAGCGGAGGCCGAGCGGGAGGACGCCCAGCAGAACCCGGGCGCGGACGAATCTTTCTGCTTCGCGTGCCAGTTCCTGCCCAGAGCACAATGCGACAACAGAGACTTTGCGCACTTGCAGAGCTTATTCGACGAGTGGGGTGACAGGAGCCCACTAGTAGTGCTGCGGTGTGTGCAGCAGTGGTACCGGCGGCGCTGGCAGGAAGAGTGCAACCAGCACTGGCTGCTGAGCAGCATACGGTTGCACATCGTGAGCCACCGCGCCATGCCCCCGGAGGTTTTCAGAAAGAACGCTATGCGCACGAACCAGGCGCTGCTGTACCACCTGGTGACGCAGGGCCTGCTGCGCGAGAACGACGACGGGACAGTGCGAGAGATAGACGAGAACAGCTTTAGAAAATACCAGAGCCTAGTGCTAGCCAGCGTCAAACTACAGGCCGGCGCGCAGTCGACTTTACGGCCGGAGCCGTCCTAAATAATAGGCCACTTGAAGAAAAACATTGCTTTTAATAAAAAAACAGGAACCTCTTTTGATTCTACTCGCCAGGAATATCTTTTTTTTGCTGCCTTTTCTCAGTCTAGTGCAGCACCATTTTTTTAAAACTCTGAACAGGCAGAAAGGACACCGCCAAAACCAAAAGGACTAGAATCTCCTGACGCGCAACAAAATCCCTACTCCGTGTGTTTGGTCGCTTCTAGTCACAGTCCGAGTCACTGCAATCAGCGCAAAATCCCTTGGGGCTTTCACTGAGCCACTTGCGTTGGACAGGAGCTGTGACCGCCTTTGCGAGCAGATCCTCCCACTTCACGGTGCAATCTCGTTCAGCTCTGTAGGCGTCTCCCAACAAATTCAGCATCGGCAACGAAACTATTTTCTGGACGGCTTCTGCGATTTGGTCGCTGCTCCGCACCTCCGATATAATGCCGTCCAGTGGCAGATGCCTGAGGAATTGGTGTTTGCACTTGTCATTGTTTTGGTCCAGCGACAAGCTGAGTTCCATCACTGTTTTGCCGGTCCGGATCGTGTGTTTGCAGTACAACACCAAGCGCGTAGTAACGGGTACAGATTCGCCGTAGCGTCTGCCCACGTTAATGTTCAGCAGGCCGTGCGCATCCAACTCTTCTCCGTTTTCGTAGTAATGGTAGGGAACTGCGCCGGTGATCCCATATTTCTCAAAACCCCTTCCCAGGGTCACTTGCTCGATCTGTTGGACAAGTGTCTTTTGCACCGCGCGGAGTTTGCCTTGCTTAGCTATGGTGGCTAATGGCAGCAAGGAGGACTCGAGACGCTTGCAGGTCGTGCCTAGCACGGCCAAGGAAGACGGGGAGTACGAGATGAGCAATTCTAGTGTGCTGCCCTCCAGCAGCTCGAGCAGATCCAACAAGGAAGAACGACCGTGTGCACGCTTCTGTCTTTTGTTCGGTCGCGCAGCGTTTTTCGTTCCGTCGTCGGTCGAGCTCGCTGCTCCAAGAAAAGACATACCGCTACACAAAGAAGAAGAACATCATCAGTCTTGCAAAAAAAATGTACAAGGCGTAACACAAACAAACCCTTTCCTCCCTTTGTAAATGTGCGTCGTCGGTTTTGTGCAGGTGTGTGTGTATGTAAGTGTGTATGTAAGTGTGTGTGCAAGTGTGTGTGCAAGTGTGTGTGTGTAAGTGTGTGTGTGTGACTGTGTGTGTGACTGTGTGTGTGTGTGTATGTGTGCGTGTATATGTGTGCGTGTGTGTGCAAGTGTGTGTGTATGTGTGTGTGTGTGCGTGTGTGACTGTGTGTGACTGTGTGTGTATGTGTGTGTGACTGTGTGTGTGACTGTGTGTGTGTGTGTGCGTGTGTGTGTTGTAGGCGTATAAAGCTTTATGTGCGTGAGTCACTGCTTTGTTCTGTTGTGTTAAAAAGGGTTGTGACAGAAAGAGAGATATCATCTTCGCACGTCACACGCACATTAATATCATAAGGGAGGGAGAGGAGGGCCGACATCTGACGGGTTCACAATGACCAACATTGAGCAAAAAGCCCATTTGGTTTGCCCAATGCTGCCAACATTGGGTTTGCCCAATGATGTCGGCGTCGTAGCTGTCGGGCCCCCCCCTTTTGTACGCAACCCATTGGGTTTGCGCAATGCTGCCAACATTGGGTTTGCCCAATGACCCATTGGGTTTGCCCAATGCTGCCAACATTGGGTTTGCCCATTGATGTCGGCGTCGTAGCTGTCGGGCCCCCCCCTTTTGTACGCAACCCATTGGGTTTGCCCAATGCTGCCAACATTGGGTTTGCCCAATGATGTCGTAGTGCAAGTGGTTAGAGGGGGCCCGACAGCTACGATTCCGACATCAGTGGGCAAACTCAATGTTGGCATCATGGGGCAAACCCAATGATGTCGGCATCGTAGCTGTCGGGCCCCCCCCTTTTGTACGCAACCCATTGGGTTTGCCCAATGCTGCCAACATTGAGCCAACATTGAGTTTGCCCAATGGCATCGTAGTGGTTAGAAGAACCAACGATCGACCCCTCCTCCCCCCCCTCTCCCTCTCTCTCATATTGGTGACCATATTCACACTCACGTGAAATGACTTTGCTATTTGTCGTCGTATACAAACAGAAAGTTGCGTGTGCATGTGTGTGTGTGTTACTGTCTACCCTGTGCGTGTTTCTTGGGCTGAACGTGTACACAGAGAATTGTGTGTGTGTTTCTTTTGCTGAACGTGTACACAAAGAGTTGTGTGTGTATGCGACTGGTTTGTGTATCCGTCAATGTGTGTGTGTGTGTTTCTGAGTGCGATACAAAGAGGTACGTGTTCTTACTATTTGTGGGTGCAAGTGTGTGTTTACTGTTTGTAATATATCCATGGTTTATGTGTATCTGCAGAGAGTTATGCGATCTCCCTTTCTATTTTTCTATCCATCCATCTATCTTCATATATTATCTATCGCATCTCTTTCTTTTCCTGCACTCCTGCTCTTATTTCTCTCTTTTTTCTAGTTGTGTGCGCGAGTTTAACTGTCCAACTGTGCGACAGTAAAAGGACTTAAACACACACACACATTGACGGATACACACATTGACGGATACATTGACGGATACATTGAGCAAACATCACACCTTCCTGCACCTAAGACATTTACACGCAAATGTTTGGCTGGTTTTCTTTCTTCTTGCTTACAAGGAAAAGAAAAAAACCCATGAACGACGGCTCCCTGCCTTCCGACGTTGCTGCTCCCACTGCAAATCCGCCTTGCTTGAGATCCACGGAGATCAAGTCGCTACCAAGCCTGCGCGAGGTCCTGAAGTCAAGAGTGTCAGCCGGGGCTTGCGTTGAAGTCGTGCTGAACGCGGGCGCCGAACCAGCAGGGACCGAGTGTTGCCGCACGTGTGGTTCGACGAGTTTGAGAGCGAGCTCGGGCCGGGGGACAAGCGCTTGTGGTCCAGGATTATAGCCTTTGCCCGGGCCCGCTGCATGTTCCAGTCTTTTCTGCTGCGGCTGCCCACCAAGGCCATGTTTCTGCACCTTTCGTCCGCGCGGCTGGCCGAAGCACTGCAGGGGCTGGCGCCTGCCCAGGCGGAACCTCGTTTGCGGGGCCTGTGTGCCGCGCCCCTCGACAACACTCTGGCCAGGGATTGTCCCCTCATGCGCGGGGTGCTAGTTGGTGGGATCAGCCATTTGCAGCAGGTGGTGGAGCTCCGCCTGACGCCAGCGGACTTGGTGTTCCGCGTCCTCGGCCAGCACGGCACTGTCGACAAGGTTCGCATGCACGAACTAGGTGCTGTCCTGGTGTGCACGGAGGCCAGCCACTACTGGTTCGTCCAGCCCCATCCGGCCTCGCCCCGTGTCCCGTCTTTCAGCTCTCTGGTCGCGCTGCACGAACGTCTGGGTGTCAAGTTCCTGGACATGTTCCGTGTGCCCGACTCGTCGGATTCCGACGACGCGTCGGATCCCGACGAGTCGGATTCCACAAACAACGAGGCTACGGGGCCCGCCGCGCAAGAGCAGCAGCTCCGCCCGGCGGCCCAGCGCCAGATCTGCAAGGCCTGGACAATAGCCCGCGATACACTCATAGCGATCGACGCGCTCCCGCAGCCAGACCCTTCGAGGGGTTCCTTGGGTGCCGGCCCTACGCAGCAGCAGCTAGAGTTAATCCTGCTGGAGATGCGGGCCAAGGGCCTTTGTGCAGCACATTTGTTCAAGGACGAGTTTGCAGACTACGACCCGTCAGAAAAGAACAAGCCACAGGAATTCAAGGAGTACGAGAAAGTACACCACGAGCGGGCCGCTCTGGAGGGCCTGCTGCGCCCCCTGAGCCACGAGCTACGAGCGCGGGTCCGTCGCGACCAGGGGTACCTCCTCCTCAGCACGTGCCTAAGGCAGGTGGTGGATAATATTACTCCGGACTTTGTGCTCAGGCTGGACAAGCGGGAGCAATTCATCGACCGCGAGCTCAAGATTGCAACCCGCAAACGGCGCCGGTTGGCTCAATAAACAAAACACAAACCAGAGAACGATTCCTCCCGACGCCCCCCCCCCCCCCCCGCGACGCCCCTCCCAATTCTGTCTCCAGCCGAAATAGAGTCTTTTTTATTAAAAAAACAGTTTTTACTTGATAATATGCAGTTCAGCATCGAACGTAAGTAGCAGAAATAGTAAGGTTACAACAACAAAAAATACGGCTTTACACACCCAAAAATATTCTGGCTGGTTGTTTTCTAAACATTAGTTTAAATCTCCCAAAAAAGACACCCCCCTCTCTCTCTCTCGTTCTCTTCTTTTTCTTCCCGTTTTTGGGCCTCGCCAACCTCACTTGGACTCTTCCAACTCACTCTTGCCCTTCCGTTCCCGCCCGCCCCTTTTCTTCTCTCCCGCCTGTTGTTTTTTTAAAAGTAGTTGTTTGCCCGGCACATTTTTTTGCTTTATTTTTCAAAAAAAAGGTGCACCGTTGCAAAAGAAGAAGAAAAAAGGAATGCAAAACACAGCCGCGACAGAAACAAAACAGTCGCAGCACCTGGTCAACATTCTTTCGCACGTCGAAGATTTCCAACATCTGAAAAAAGACAACAAGACCTTGATCATCACGTACGGACCACTGGGAGTTGGCAAGTCCAAAGTACTCAAAAAGTTTCTTAATGAAGTCTTCGGAGAAGGTAAAGCTCTCGTTGACGTAAAAGCCTGGTACAACGGCAGCATCGATGACCTGGTCAATATGCACAGCGAGGAAGTGCGGAATTGGATCCAAATCAATGCAGAATTAAATGAGAGAAAAATGCTAGGCTATGAGCAATGCCAAATCAAAGTTATTTGAAGAATATGTGACGCGCAAGAGGACACAAACCTATTTGCCGCCCGCAAAGAAACACGGGGTTTGGACGAGCTGAATGATACCCTGATACAGGTGGCTATGGGACTCGGCGCAGGGATCTTGTTAGAAACGACCGGTGCGTACGGCAGGGGCTGGGATGCACTGCAAGGCCTCTTGTGGGCCTGCTCGCTGGCCAAACAGAAAAACTACGCTGTTTACATTGTTTGTCCCCTAACCAGGCTGGTAAACTTAAAGGACAGGCTTGATCAACGCGAGGGGCAGCTTAACGCCCATAATCACGAAGAATTGTTCCGCAACTCCTACTAAACCTTTTTTTACGAAATTCTGCCCAGCTATCAAATAGTCGCAGATGTCCTCTACATTTGTGACAACAACGGAAACACCATGCAACTGGAATACCTCGACGAAAAGGGCTCGTTTGCTTCAAAGCCCATCTCGTTGGGGGGCGCGCAGAGCCGGGAGACCTTGGAGCTGGTAAACAAGCTCAACAAGTTACATTTTATACGAGGGCTCCGCAAGACCGGTTGCACTTGCCCAGGTCCGGCTGTAGCTTCTTCTTGTGGCCATCCAAGGGCTGGACGACAACAATCACAGAGAATTTATGACCAGCCAAGGAACGGACCAGCTCCATCAGCAACCGTTGGCAAACCCCTGTGCACTATGCATTTTTTGCCACGAGTGGTAAACTCTTTAGGGATACAAGCCGAGGATTTGCTCTAGTTCCAACTTTAAGCCCTCTTTTGAACGGAGAAAAGGGGGGCTTGGCAAGCCGGACGTTTAGCAATAAAAGTTTTTCCTTCCTTTATTTTCTTTTGCACGATCTTGCAAAGAAAAGACAGCCAAGCCTAGGAAACTTTTTTTTAATAGTACGATGTTCGCTTTTTTTTAATTCAGTAGCTATAATATGTTTCTTCCCGTGGGGCCAGCACTGCAGCTTATTCGAATACGCGTGCCTGTTCGTCGTCGCGTCTAGGCGACTGTCGGGCACGACCCAGAAAACGCGCCGGCGCGAACTCAGGAGTGCGTGGTCCGTTTCCGACACCACGACGCAGCCGCAGGTGCCACAGGTCTCGACGAACGTAGTTTCGGCCTCGCCGCCGTCGGTGACCGCGCTGGCCTTGTCCGCTAGATTCTGCAACGTGCTGTGCCAGGGCCCGCTCGTGACTTCTAGCGCGGCCGACGCGAGCTCTGCCAGGTCCCTCTCGGCCTCCAGCGCCTCTTCCTGGCCTACGTTTCGCTGATCCAGATAGTGCTCCAGGCCCCGGACCAACGCCCGGGCCAGCCGGAATTCCTTGTGCTCCGACATCTTTCCTCAAAAAAAATGTCTCGCGCCTCTCCTCCCGCTTCTTTGTGAATTTTGGCAAGCCAGTCAACTTTTTTTTGGCCTGTTTCGGGAGGGGGGGAGGGGCCAGCAGACCAGCAGAGAGAGAAAAGTGGTGGCACCGCAAGAAACAAAAAGATGGCAACGAGAGGGAAAGGACAGTGTGGTGAAGGAGGGAGAGCGATCTCACGGTCTGCCGCCAGCCCCTCCTTTCTTTTTTCCTTCCCGCCAAATTCTCAGAAAAAACTTCCCGGGTTCACAGGGTATAACCACAATTTGTGGGTCGCGTACCGGCAGAGCCGGGGAAATTTTGCGCAAGAATTCTCAGGGGAGGTAGGGGCGCGCGAAAAAGGCTCGGCCACGACGGGGCGGGGGATCAGGGGTGCGTGTGCAGGGGCTTTTGTCGACTCCCCCCTCCCCCCTTTCCCTCCCACCGTCGAGGTATTAATTCCAACATTTTTAATTGTAAGAAGAGAAAGAAAAGAACAAAGTGTCAGAGCAGAGAAGTGGGGGTATGTGCCGGGATGGTGTCCCGTTTCTACTCCAAACGACCTCCTGCCCGAGCCCAATCGGCTTGGGGGGGGCGGCCGGTGGTGCCCCTAACAGTGGCTCGACGAGCAGGCCGTTGGCTCGACGAGCCGGTGCCTTCTGCACTGAGACACAGAGACGGCCCCCAAACCCTACCCCGGCCAGGGGATGTACCTGTACCCTTTTGTACCTAGCCGTTGGCAAAATTCAAAAAGTGCAGTCTCAGGCCCCTTTGAAAAATCTCAGGGCTCCCTGTCGGCCGCCCACAGAGCACCCCCCCCCCTCCCCTCCTTTCCTCCCTTCCTTTCTTGAGATTCTCTTTTCTGAAAACTAGTTATACAATAGAAAGTGAAAAAAGGGAGGGCGGTACTACGTACCTGCCGGCACGGAGGTTCGGGGCCGGCTCAGTGTCTCAGCCCGTAACAAAAAAAAGTCTGACCAGTGAGTGGGGGGGGGGGGGGTGTTTGCCCTGCGGCAGTAGCAGGGTGCAAAAAGGCAGTAGTCGAGGACATGAAGGCAGACTGTGGGCCGGCCGGGTAAGGGATGACGTGGCACGAGCCTCGGCGGGTGACCAGGCCAGAACCCTCTAGTCTTCGACAGAGGGGAATGGGTAGCAGCCGGAACGAACCTTTTGCCATTTTTGCCCCCGCCGCTGGCGACATTTTCCCGGAAAAATACCGCGTCGCAAAACACGCTGATTTTCTTTGCCCTTTTTATTGTTGTGCTTTGTGTGTATAGCGACTTTCTGAGACATGCCTCGTGCCAAGAAGAAGGCGCAAGCGACGAGGAGGACAAGAAGGTTGGGCTGGTGCTGTACCAGAAGCTGGACTACGTTCGTCTCGAGAACATCTCTATACTCAACGCGCACTTCGAGCCAGACGAAGTGCGGGCTGTGAAGCGCCTGCTTGCTGCGCACAAGGGCCAGGTTTTTGCGGAAGTCAAGTACACCGAGAGCGAGAAGTTCGAGGGATCCAGGCTATGGAGCGGCGGGTCCGTGGGCATGGCGAGCGGCTGGGTCTGCCGTCTCGTCGCGGGCGAGCTGTACGAGTGGCTGGACATCAAGAACGCCTGCTGCACCATCCTGCTGCAGCTTATGGCGAAGAACGACATTGTCGTGAAAGATACAAAAAGCGGGAAAATGGAAGTGCCGGCGATAATCAGGCGCTTCGTGGGCGGGGAGCGCGAGGCCATGATTGCCGAGCTGCTGGCCGAGGTAGGGAGGGAGGACAACAAGGCCAACCGTAAGGGGGGAAAGCAGCGTTTCCTCAGCGTCATCAACGGCCAGGCAGTGCTGGGGGTCCATGAACTGGACTGCCCGATTCTGCAAAAGTGGCAGCAGACTTGGCTCAACGTGGTACCCAAGTTCCAGAGGCTGGCCGAGTTTCAACCTCTCTGGAATAACGTGGAAGGCCGAGAGGACAAGAAGCACAACAAGAACGGCACGTTCATGGCGTACGTGTGGCAGCTCTACGAACGCAAGATCATGCAGGGCATCGTCGACTTTTTCCATTCTATCAAGGACAAGCAGGGAAAGTGCATGTACAGGGTCGGGGTGTGGAAACACGACGAGATCGGCGTGCACAAACTACCTGGCGGCGAGCGGATCATGACCGACGAGATGATCGGGCGCGTCAAGCAGCACATCAAGGCCGAGTTCGGCTTCGAGCTGGACTACCACTCCGATGACTGTTCGCCTACGGAGGAGGACTGGAACATCTACTACGGCCCTCGGTGCCTCCACTTGATCTCTACCAACCTGGAACGATGCATGCACGAGCTCGTCCTGTACGGCAGCAAGCACAAGCACGTGCGCTTCGATGGTGCGGTCCTGCGGCCACATGAATCAATTCCCAGCGTCTACACGAAGATCAATGCGAGCTTCGCCGACTACGTAAACACTGCTCTGGCTACCTCTGTCTACTACACCGAGCGGATGACTCGTCTGTCGTCTCTCGAGGACTGGTACGAGACCAACCACCACCCTCATTTCTCTGTTCTGTGCAAAGATCAGATGCAGTCCAATTGGATAAGCTTCAGGAACTGCACAGTCGACATCAAGGAGCTAAACCTTTACACGTGGGAGCAACTGGCAGAAGCGGGCAAGAAGCCGCCCTTTACCGATCATTTCTACGACGTGAAAGTGGACATCGCCAAGCTACAAGAGTCGGTGAATCACCCTGACGAGTGGCTGACCCCGCTGTGGGCCGGTCTGCTGCGGT
Source organism: Paulinella micropora (assembly GCA_019918135.1). Lineage (NCBI taxonomy): Eukaryota > Cercozoa > Imbricatea > Euglyphida > Paulinellidae > Paulinella > Paulinella micropora. The sequence continues at coordinate 33,903 of WBZZ01006421.1, read as the reverse complement.
ACCAGCTTTCTCAGGAGATGGCGGAGTTCATGGAAGTGAGCCTGGGCCGCGTGCAGTACCCGGTCTGTGCCTACGACGACTGGCAGGGCTTCCTGTACATGGTAGGCGATACTCGCACGGGCAAGGGCACCGTCATTAAGGTTCTGAGGGCCATGAAGCCTAGGCACAAGATTGGCGCTCTGGCGCTGTCGTCCGAAGGCAAGTTCGGCATGCAAGGAGTGTACCTGAAGGAGCTCTTGGTGGTAGATGACATGCCGGCAGGTTTTGAAAAGGCAATCGACCAATCCCTACTGCAGCGTATGGTCTCGGGCGAGATGGTACCGATAGAGCGCAAGTACAAGACCGGAGTCACCGACTTCGTTTGGAACGTGCCCCAAGCCTGGGCCAGCAACCACGTGGTGAACTACAAGGACAACCAAGGACAGTTCTCCGAGCGGGCGCACGTTTTCTATTTCCGTACAGAGGTGAAAGAGAAGAAGCAAGGGCTGGCGGAAGACATCATCAAGCACGAGCTGCCCTACGTTCTGTTGCGATGCGTCAAGCGTTATAGGACTTTGGTGGAGCAGAAGGGTCGCTGTGATTTTTGGATGCACGTCGCGCCCGAGGAACTGCGTAATAACAAAAAGGCTATCCAGAGCCAGACGAACGTGCTGAGCAAGTTCCTCAACGAGGGCAGCAGCGAGTGGCGCGTGCAAAAAAAGACTGGCTACTTCACTCCGTGGGACAAGTTCGAGACTGCCTTTGTAAGTTCCTGAAAGACGACCAACGCTCGTTCTTCGTCAAGTTCGACGACATCGGGGACACCGCGTTGCGCAGGGCAGAGTACGAGGTGTTCAGAAATGATAAGAAGTGCAATTTCTGCAAGTATTGCAGTACGCACAGGGACATGCCTGGCCAAGACTGTGGGCCAAAGTTTGGCTGCTCCGATAGTATTACGATGTGCTGGATGAAGCCCAGCAAGGAGAATTGCGGCGACCATTACAACGAGAAACGCGTGCGTGGCAAGCTACAGGGCATCCGCAACATGAAGCTGGTGAGAAAGGACGATTACGTGGAGGAAGGCGACGACGACTCTACTCTGCCTAAGCTTTTCGGTTCGGAATTGGAACCCAGTGACAGCCTCAGCGAGAGCCTCAGCGAGAGCTCCAGCGTCAAGGAGTGGCAGGAAAGGGTTTTGACCTTGGCAGCGGCGCAGGAGAACACAGAAGAGGTCAGGCGCGCGATCGAAAGAATGTTAGAGGCGCATAGCAAGGCGGAGCGCAAGGCGGAGCGCAGGCGCGTCTGCCAGATTGCTGGCATCAAGGACTGGAAGGCCTTAAAAAAGAAGTGCAAGGAAGCACAAAAGCGAACGCGAGAGGAGTGGCAGGCGCAGGGGTCTTCTTCCAAGAGGTCCCGACTGTCGGCCGACAGTCAGGAACGTGCGGAAAAGTACCCTTTGGATAAAAACGACAAAGAACCAGAATAACCAGGATGTTCAAGAGGTAAGTTTTTGGATTATATTCATTCTCATTTTTATCCAAAGGCCTGTTACTGCTTTTCGCATCATCAGCATTTTGCAACCCACCATGCCTCCTCTTCTGTATGTGTATGTGTAGGCGCACGCTGGATTCCCCATGCGCCAGACAAGTGGCAGTGCGCTGGCTGCACTGCCAATAGGTGATTGTTGTCAAAAAAAGTGCAAGAGACTAGCAAAGATTTCGTCTGCCCTTCATTAAATATGTTTTTTTTTCTTTCATGAACACGATTTTCCCAGGGGGGTAGCCCCTTGAGTCAAACAGATTAGCGCGGGGCACGCGCGTGAGCAACTGCACCCTCCCCCCCCCCCCCGTGTGAGAACTTGGACAGGGATGGGGGAGGGAAGACCAAGAAAGTACAAAAAAACTCAGGAATTTTGTGGTCCGTTTGCAAGACCACCACGCAGCTGCCACATGTCTCGACGAACGATGGTGGCCTCGTGCCAGCAAGCAGATCTTTTTTTTCTTGCTCGAGCCCTGAGCTTTTCCTTGACACGAACCTTTCCCCCCCCCTCCTTTTGCCGCTTCCTGCACGACAACAAATGACAGGGGGGAGGGCCGCTGAAGACAGGAGGAGGGGGGCCGCTTGCGAAAGTACGCGGCCCCCCTCCCCCTCCCCCCGTCCCTCGCTTCCACCTGCACGAGAAGGAGAGAGAGAGGGAGGGGTGGGGGGGGGGAAGAGGGGGGCCGCGTACTTTCGCAAGCGGCCCCCCCTCCTCCTGTCTTCAGCGGGCCTCCCCCCTCTCCCCGTTAACGTCCCGCCCCCCCCCCCCCCCCAGCGGCCCCCCCCACCTACAAAACTGAGAAGGCGCAAGGGCGAAACAAAGAGAGACACGCACAGTCTCCAGAATCGACACTTTGCAGTGCGTGCCCCGCCTCTCTCCCCCCCCCCCCCCCTCTCTCCTTTCCCACCCCCCATCCCCACGCACGCACACACACACTCCCCCCCCCCTTTTCCCCTCATCCCCTCCCCCCCCCTCTGGCGCCGTACTTGTCTGCTCGTCCTCCTGTGTGAGAGCAGTGCCTACCTTTTTTGGTGTGTGTCTGTGTGCATTTTTGGTTTTGGCAGACGGTACACAACCCAAACCATGAGCAAGTACTTGGACTCGGAAGCGGCCGGCGGGAGCGACGAGAGCAGCGACTCGGAGGAGTCCCTGGACAGCGGGGAGGACTCACAAGAGAGCGACGACGACGGGTCGTTTATCGCGGACGACGACGAAGAGGACGAGGAGGAGGAGAAGAGCGGGGACGAAGCAGTGTCCAAGAAACGTGGGCGCCGCGAAGCCGGCGCGGATGGCCAGAAGACCAAGAAGAGCCACAAGAAGAGCAACAAGAAGAAGAGCAAGAAGAAGAGCAAGACAAGGCCACAGCAGGGGGAAGAAGACCGAAGTGCCAAGAAAAGAAAGACCGAAGAAGGCGCCGAGCCCAAGAAGAAGGCGAAGCCCGCCAGGGGCGACAGCTCCGCGTCCACGTCGGGGTCCGAGGACGAGGCGGAAGAAAAACGCGCCCCCGACCTGTCGGCCGTTACGCAGCTGCAGGCCGGGCAACAGATCAACCCCTGGGAAAACCGCAACATAGAGTCGCTCATCAAGATGCCCGGCGCCTTGGCGGGTAAGTTCGCGGAGCACAGCGCCCTGCTGAAGGCGGTCTGGTCGGTGCGGCACGACTCGCGCGCGCTGCCCCAGCAGTTGCAGGCCAAGCAGAAGTTCTACATGACGGAGCCGGGGCTGCCCGGCAACAACGACAACTCCGGGGCCGCCGGTACACGGAGCCGTGGCAACTGGGGCTGGAGCGCGCGGCTGCGCCTGAGCAAGCCCCTGAACAGCAAGAGCCTGGCGGCGCTCGGCGTGTTCGGCAAGGACAAGGCCGTGCAGCAAGTGCGCGTGGGCACCTCCAAGGCGTTGCGCGGCCTGCACTGGCGCCCGCCCCAAGAATTGGCGGCCCACCACAAGAAGTTCGACCCCGTGGCGCGCAACCTGCACAGCCTGGGCCGCGACGTGTTCAGCGAGCTGACCGTGGGCGATCTGGGCCAGCTGATCGTCCTGCCCGCTATTCCGTTCGATCGTTCGGCGCCCCAGCCGCTCATTACCGCGTCCGGGGAGGCCCTGTACGTCATGATGACGCTGCGCGCCCCGCGGGCAAGGGCGCCGTGGACGGCCTGCCCCACGTCGCGCTGCAGACGGGGCTGGCCACGTTCGTGAGCCTCGGGCTAGCGGCCGACTTGGTGCCACATCTGGCCGCTATCGAGCACTGCGGCAACCGAATTTATGACGAACGGGGCCAGGCCAAGGGCTTCCTGCTACCGTCGGGTCTGCTGGAGGTGGTACGCAAGCGGGCCCAGGACCCTAACTGGCTGCCACCGCGCTACGTGGAGAGCTGCCAGGAATCAGAAAAGGCGGCGGAGGCGGCCTCGTCGTCGTCGTCGGCGCGCGCCGAGTCGTTGCCGGCGGGCCTGGAAAAGAAGCTCAAGGCGTTCGGCGAGGCACTGAGCGTAGTCCAGCACTTCTTTGCGGAGTCGGCGGCCTTCTACCGCGCCACCGCGGCGCAGAACCAGAACTTCGCGCGGGCGCAAGAAAAGAGCGCGGCGGCGATCGTGGGCGGGAGCAAGGCAGTGCAAGGGCTGCTGGAGGAGATCTCGGCACTGGCGCCGCCGCCAGTGCCGCCGGCGGCAGCGACAGTCGCAGCGGCAGTCGCAGCGCCCGAAAGCCCGGAGCCATCGAACGAGGGCGTGCGATCGGACACCGTGTAAAGGGAGCACCACAAAAAAAAGACAGGGCAAAACCCTTCCTTCCCCCCCCCCCCAACCCACCCCCCCCCCCCCGCCGGGCGCCCTCCCGGTTACTCTCTCTCTCTCTCTCTTTCTTACAGTTCTCAAGAATAATAAAACTAAAACAAAAAAAAACGAGGAACAACAACGAGGGGAGCGTACACGGGCACTGTACAAAAAAAAACCAAAGCAAACAGCTCTTTAACAACCTGCTGGCGTCCAAACAAACCCGGAATGCAGCGCGCCCTTTTACCGTCGCCGATCCAAGTAACACTGAACTGGCAGGAATCCATGAATGCGCAATACTCCCGGCAATCCCCCAGGCCGGGCCCCAAGTACGGCTGCCGCATCCCCAGCACCCACGTTCTGCGCGGCAGGCCGCTGGAGCAAGCATGTCTGCCCACGTTTCTAGCCGTGGTGTGCGACGAGGACGCCGAGCCCGTGATGAACGCGGTCGCGGCTAAAAAGGTTGTCTTGTTAGCGCGCCTGTTTGTGCGCGCCGACGACCCCGCCAAGAGGCTAGTGTTGTACAGGGTGCTGTCGCTGCCGACGGGGGGAGTGCTTTTTGTCCTCAAGGACAACACTCCGCTGACAGAGCCCGGCGAGACAATCGCGAGCCCGTTCCTGCAGCCGCCGCGCGAGCTGGAAATCAACGGCCACACACAAGGCGCGGCCGAATACCAGGAAATCAGAGGTTGGTGGGTACTCAAGGTTGCTGCGTGCGCGAGCGACCAGGATTTCTACGGGGTGGGGGCTCAGGTGCTGCTCGGCGGCCGTCCCGCGTACCTAGTCATAAGCCGCGGCCAGAAACATTTCTATTGCCTGAGCTGGGGCCAGATCCACGCTAGCTACCGCACGAATCGCGGCTTATGTGCGGTGGCTCCCAGAGTCCGGGTGCCACAGCTGCCCGTCGGCGCAGCGCCCGTCTGGGAGAGCATCGCTAAGCAATTGACGTGGCTGCCAAGCACGCCCCCCGCCGCGGAGTGGACCCCGGCCCTGCTGGGTGTGCTGATGCAGTGCCTGCCCGAGGGCAGCAAGTTGGTGTTCCGGCACGCCGACGGCGCGCAAACGCACTGCACCGTGGCTTTTAAGCCTTCGGAAGAGGACAAACTGCTGGAGACGTTCTGTAGCTACGAGGCCGGCGACGGCGGCAGGGACACCAACACGAACGGTTCGGCCGTGCGGCTGCAGGTCTTGGCGGCCGCTTCTAGCGACGACCAGGGCAAGCTGATCGAGGGGCTGTCGTTTTTTAGGCAGTTCGACAGAAACTGTTGTGTGAGCTTTGGCCAACAAAAGGGAGCGCACCACAGCAGCTGCCCCAGGCCCCGTCCGGGCGAGATGGTCTTTTCGTGCAGGCGCGACGACCTGTGCCTCTGGCAGGGAGTCAATTACGGCAGGTTGATCAGGATAGAAAGCCTGGACCAGCAGCAAACGCTTTCCTGGCAGCTGGGCCTGGCCCAGCTCAGGCAGGGGCGAACGGTCAAGTTCTTTGTAGGCGGCTTACACGACCGTCGGGGCGGCACGATCTCTGTCTTAGAACTCCGGCCAGCCGCCGGTCCGCCGGGGGCAGCTGCTGTGCACCAGTGATTTCTCCCTCCCGAAATTGAACAGAAAACCAGGGGAAACGGGAAAGAAACCAGGGGACACGGGAAAGAAACCAAGGGGGGGGCGGGGTTGAGGTGCACAGAGAAGAGCGGGGCGGGGGCTAATATGTTTGTTTTTTGGGCGGGACAGAAATACGGGCGCAGTGAAAAGGGGCGACATGTTGACACGGGAGAGGGGGGGAGGGGGGGGGCGAAATGTTGAGCCGCAGCCACAATTTTCACACAGACACTTTTCCAACGCCCGGGGGCGGGGGTTGTTGCGACCGGGTGGGCGGGAGTGGGCGTCAGGGGAAGAAATGTACAGCAAAAGAAAAACGAAGTTGGGAGACGGTGAAAGAAGAGGCCAAAAAAAAGGTAGCCAATAAAAAAAACGCAGTAGTTTTTTTTTCGAGGCCTCCCCCCCCCAAAAAAAAGAAAAGCCATGATTTTTCAAGAGGCGGCAGAAATTGTGGCTACCAGAATAGAGGGCGAGCCCGGCGGTACTCAGGCCGCCACGGAGTCTGCGACGGATGCGCCCGTGACGGATGCGCCCGTGACGGATGCACCTGCGACGGATGCGCCCGTGACGGATGCACCTGCGACGGATGCGCCCGTGACGGATGCGCCTGCGACGGGTGCGCCCGTGACGACGAACGCGGAGGTTGACTGTCCACCGGAGCCGGACTACGCGGAGGTTGACTGGAAGCGCGTGAACGACCTGCAGACGTTCGGCACCGGCTGGTGCTTGAAGTACTGCACGACGGATCGGTGCGTCCAGGTTGTGCTCGTCGGTGGCGAGCAAGACAGTGTCCAACCGCAGACCGCCCTGAACGACTGTGTGCCCCCGTGTGCGTGATGTTCGCGATGCCGCAGAGGGACAAGCAGGCGCCGCTGTGCCAGCGGGCGATGCCGATCGAGTCGGTGTGCTACCGCCCCGCGGCCTTGGTAGACAGCTTCTTGGTGGCGTCGAAACGCTTTGGCTGGAGCGGCGCCCTGCACGCCGAACTGGCGGGGCTGGCGGGCGCCGACGCGGCGCCCCGCGCCCTGATCAGGACGGAGGCACAGTGGCATTTGCTGCTCTTCTACGCCGCGCTGGGCAAGCTGTTCGGCAACAGTCCGCCCTGGCTGCCGGCGCGTGAGGGCGCCAGGCGCAAGTGGCGCCAGCTCGTGAGGGACGAGCTGTTCTGTGTGTTGCCCCGCGGCACCACGGCGGTCCCCTGCGAAGAAGAGCTGGGCCACGAAACGCTAAACGCGGTGACACGCATGTGCAGGGACGTCCTGGCGCTGCCGGCCCTGGAGGCACGGGACTTGAGCCTGTTGTACCGCTACGTGCGCGAACACGCCGTGCTGGTACGTTCGATTTTGTCGGACGGCGTGGTGGGCATAGCGCTGAACCCCCTGCTCGCCAGGGTGCCCAGGGCCCTGAACCACAACCTGGCGGCCCTGCACGACCGCGACGGGTGGCCACCGTGTGCACGACGGCGATCACCACGGTTGGCGCGGCCGCCGTGCTGCCGCCGTGGACGGAGGAGTCGTTGGGCAGGCGCTACGGCGCGATCACGCCCGAACTGTGTGCGTACCTGACGCAGGAAGTCGAGGACACGGTCGGGGCCACGGTCGAGGAGATGCTGGGCACGGAGCTCGCGAAAGAAGTACTCGGCGGGTTGAGCCAGGTGCGCGCGCTGCTGGCGTTAGAGCACACGCTGCGCCCGTTCGAGCTGGAGCCGGCCAAGCTCGAGGAGCTGTGCCTGCTGGTGTCGCGCTTCGTCGCGGGGGATGCCACGCTGAGGCTGGCGCGCACGGTGTACGCACAACAGCTCGTGCTGCAGGCCGAGAGCGAGGAGCTGCCGCAGGTGGAAAGGCGCGCGGCTCCAGTGCGCACCAGGCGCAACTGGTGGGAGGAGCCCGCGGGGCTGGCGGACAGCCTGCCGATCATGGAGCTGGTCATGGTTTATCTGCAGGGCTTTATGACGCTGCTGCACCGCCTGAGCGCACGACGGCTGATTAAGATTATCTCCAGGCAGCAGCAGCAGCAGCAGCAAAAGGGCGACCACGAGCAAGAACACGACGCCGGCGTCCGCTCGGTGCAGGCGGTGTGGGCGTACCGCCTGATGACCAACTGCGTCAATTACCTGCACTTGTTCTTTGAATCGGCGCCGCACATGCAGTACACCCGCCGCCAGCTGCGGCGCCCGCCGCTGTTCACCCACGGCCTGGAGCTGTCGGTGCGCCTGCACTGCTCCGCCACGGTGCTGCTGCGGTTCCTGTTCGGCCTCAAGGGCGCGGGCTCGAACGTGTGTGCCGGCTGGCTCGACACGACGTGGCCGCTGCACACGCTGCTAGCGCAGAGCTTGGAAGACGCCCTGGTCTGCGAGGCCAAGAAGGCGCGCCTCGCGCAAAGCACGCAACGACGCTCTGGCGACTTGTATTAACAACCTAGAATCCATGTTCCACGGCAGCGTCAGGAAGCCCGAACTCGACTGAAAAGCCAAGAATTTGGAAGGAAATAGTACGCGTCTTACTAGGGAAGAAATGGTTTTGGCTTCTTTCTTTTTTAATTTAGTCTGATTAAAACAAGAAAACGTCCTTTTTTTGGCAGTCAACAAGCATGCCTTGAGCAATGTCACGGCACGTCCGGCCAAAAACCAGCCAGCACACCACGACGTGCGGAGCATGCAGCCTCAAAGCCTAATGTTTTTAACACATTTGTTCTGTCCAGAAAGCGTCTGTCCTTTTTTTGGGTTCCGAAAACGGTTTAGATCTTTCCTTCCCTTGGTTTAGAGAAAATGATCACAGTTTTTCGCACTCAAACCACTTCTCTCCCCTCCCCCCGAAAAGAAACGGTGCTTGGCGAGGGAGAGATTTTTTGGCTACCGATTGAAATGTTTGGTATATGGCTCTTTCCCACGATTGAATGCCGCTTGTAAATATCGTTGGTCGTCTTCGGGCATGTTCGTGTAAAAATCACATGCTGTGATTTTTCCCCATTCTTTGTCAGGCTCATTAAGAAGAGAGCCATCACCTTGTGACCCCGTCTTCCTCTCTTTCGAGCTCTTGATCTCTTCTTTGCAAGCGGTTATTCTTGCTGAGATTTTTGTCACTGCCTTAAAATCTTCGTCGTGCATTGCTTTCATCAATTTTTGCTTCAACGTCTCGACCAGCTTTTCGGTGCGTCCGATGTCGTGTGACCGAACTGCAACATTCCACGCTTTGGTGCTTATACCCTTCTGTACTTGTTCGAAGATCTTCGTGTCAAGGTAAAGTTGAACTGCCAAGAGCTTAGCAATCCGGTCCTTCAGTTCTGCTACAGGTACCCCTTCACCGCGAAGTGTCCGCACATAAACGGCGAAGTCGTCAGTATCGTCAGCATGTCGTCCCGACCGTAAATAATTTTTCGCCTCGTCCTTGTCCTTCACCTCTTGATAGATAGTGTTCAATTCACGGATGGTTTTCAATTGGCACGATGCTGAGTGTCCATTGCTGCTCATAGCTGGCAATGCTTCGTTTTTCGACGCGCTTAATTTTAGTTGTTCTTTAAAGACAAATATCTTGGCTAATTTTCTTTTTTAGAGCCTTACAATTAGAGATCGCGCGCGCTTCATCGTACAGCCGGTGGGGGAATGGCGTGTCTTTTTGAGTCCACTTCACCCTCCTCTCTCTCCATTTCCTCCTCCCCCCCCCCCTCTCTCCATTTCACTCCCGAGAACAAAAAGGGAAGGGCTTTTCTGCAGTGCGTGTCCAAATTTTTTTATATATTCCTACGCACACTGTTGCAGGAAGTCCTGCAGCGGCAGGGACTTGGTCGCGGGTGGCAGGGCCAGCACGCAGTCGAGTTCGACCGTCGCGTTAGCCACGCGGCAGCGGTACAACCACGCAAAGTCCGCGGGCAGCAGCGCATTCAACGACAGCGGCCAGCACTGTAACAGCCCGCCCGCTACTTGCAACGATTCGCTTTCGGCGGGGCGGCCGCACGAGTGGCCTCGCCAGGGGGATCGGGCCTGCAGCAGTTCTGTCAGCTCCGGGCGGGCTACGCCCGCGTTGTTGGGCCACGCGCAGAAAGTATCTGTCGACAGCGGCAGCCACTCCGCCACGTACACGGCTTCACTCCAGATCCACAGCGCGGGCCGGAACGGCAGCGCCCCCGCACCCTCGGGCACAGACTCCGGCGACTCTTTCCATTCTAACGACGTGTAAGCTACAAAGCAGAAGTCCGCGTTGCCGATGTAGCCGCCGTACGCCGCGTCGTACAAGTACGCGCGCGACAGCTCCAACCGGCCGTCGCCATCTTCAGTCCGTGACAGGCACGACCAGTACATGGACTGGTCCAGCACGGCGCCATCGACTGTGCTAGAGATCTTCAGCGCCCACGAGTAGTCGATGGCGCACTCAAAGGTGCGCAGGCCGCACACGAAAGTCACGGCCAGCGGCACCTCGCACGCGGGGCCGGCGTAGCCGCTCGCACACGTGCACACGGGCGTATCGCCCGTGAACAACGGGCCGCAGACACCCTTGTTGCTGCACGACGGGTCGTCTTGTCCCGCCAGCCCCCGGCACGTCACGCACTGCGGCTCGGTCGCACTGACACTCGAAAGGTCGAAATAGCCGCCGTTGCACGCGCACCGGCGCGGGCCGACGTTCCCCAACGGAATCTGCCCAGCATTGGACGGGCAGACTGCTGTTGCCACGGGCAAACACCACCATGCCAGCCACATCTCGATTTGCGCGCACAATCCACACCCTACAGGTCCTAAGGACGCACGGAGCGGGGGCAAGGAAACAAGGGGGGGGGGGGGGGAGAGAAGGGGCAGACAGCAGCCTTGCGCGAACAATAGGGCCAAAAAAGACAGAAGAAGACAACGTTGGGGCGGTTGGACCGTTTTCCTTTGTTACAAAGATCAAGAGACGCGGTGAGCAGACGAATTTTTTTGGCGCGGGGGAGGGCGGGAAAGGGAGGAGGGGCCAAAGCTTGGTTCGGACGGTGATGTCCGGCAGTGCAAGAAACAAGGCCTCGGGGGAGATTTTTATTTCTTTCTTGTTGGCCCTTTTCCCGCCCTCAGCCGGTGCTTGGGCGACTGTTGCCAAAAAAAGATTCAAGAAAGGAACAAGAAAAAATAGCCCCCCCAAAAAAAGGGGACAACGGGCGCCGGGCCGAGGAAAAAAAAACGCCAAAAAAAATATGTCCAGCCGAAACGCCGCGCCCAAACACCACTACATTGCAGCTGCGATGCTGTCCTCACTGACTTCAATCTCGGCCGACTGCCTACCCACGATCTTCGCTGCCTGCAACATAAAGCCCGCAGACCTCATACAGGCGCTGGACCCGGCCCAAACAGACTCCCCGGTCAACGTCCAATTAGCCGAAAGGTTAAACACAGAATTCTTGGAGAAGCACATCGATTGTTGCCAGCGCCTGGTCCTGGGTGTTCAGGACTGCTCGTACAAATGTACGGCGCCTCGTCCTGAACAGGAAACACTCAGAGTGCCTGCCCAGAAATTTCACTGCCCCAGGCTCGAGATAAGCTGCACTCTCTGGCAAATAGCAGAGGGTTGCCGTGCTGGTGATCAGGGCTACGTTCAGGGCCCCCAACAGGTGGACGGACCTGCAGGTCTACCCTAGGCGCCTCAGGGGCCTAACCCCAAATCCCCGCAACCTGGACCAAGAGGCGGACCCTCGCATCCACAGCGGCTTCTTGCACGCGGTGCGCTGTTGCGCCATCAACCGATGTCTAGACAGACTGCAGAAGACCAAGTGGGACAAGCTGTGGTGCCTAGGCATGTCGCTCGGGGGTGCGCTGTGTACGCTCACGGCCCTCGTGGCCACCGACCTGTTTGCGGGCCAACACGTGCACTGCATGAGCCTGGGCGCGCCCCAGGTTGGCGGCAACCAGTGCGCCAATACTCTGTTATTGAAGCGCTTGGGCCTCGGCACAGAAGAGGTACAAAGGAGCTGGACCCGCCTTTTCAAGGACAACGATCGTATCTGCCGTTTGCAGGGAGAAATCTGGGGGCTCGGCTTTTATCAGCACCCCCAGCCAATTTCTGTCTATCCCCACTACCGGGCGGTCAACATACAAAGCTTGGACATCCAGACTGCCTGGACAAGATTCGACGCGTGCGTGCGCGTGGCTATGGCACAGCAAGACGACGAATATAGTCATCACGCGGTCTACGCGAGTTGCCTCATGATTCTACCGCTGCTAAAGTCAGTGCACCACCGCAAATTGCGCAGTGGCCCCACATCAAAAAAGCCCAGCCTAATTCTTGGCGAGGTACGGAAAAGCCCCGGAGAGAGAGAGAGAAAGAAAGCAAAAACAGAATTTAAAATAAAAAAAATACGTTTTACAAAAAGGAATCTTTCTCTGCAGTCATTAAAAACGTTTTTGTTTTTGTACGTCGGCCGTGCTCATGTCGCGAGTAAGACAGAGACATAGACAGTACACACGATCGTCTTTTTTTGCAACGACGGCCCCACCCCCCCCGAGCCACACCCCCCCCCGGTGGAAAGCAGGTTGTTAAAAAGCCCCTGAGAGAGGGGGGGGGCCCGCAACAACAGAAGCGGCCGGCAAATATGGGAGGGGATTTTTTTTCTGTTTTTGGTACTGAAGATTCCCCTCCCCCCGGCCGTTGACTCACCCGCAAAAAAAAATCTGCGCAACCTTCCCCTCCCCCCCCCATTCCTGCAGAAGGCGCACTTCACACGCACTTTCTCACTCCAAGAGAGCCAGAGAAACAAAAAAGACCGGAATTCCTACTCTCGCCCTCCCCTCCTTTGCAAAGGAGGGGGGGGGCCAAGGCAAAAACGTAAGCACGGCTTACATTTCCTCCTCTTTTGCAAAGGAGAGGGGGGGCCCCAAGGCAAAAACGTAAGCACGGCTTACATTTCCTCCCCCAGTCTCCTTTCTTTTCTCTCTTTTCTTTTTTCTGCCCCGGACCCCCCCCCTGGCAACAAAGCCGTCGCCGAACTGCTGTGGGGGTTGTTGTTTTGCAATGTCCACCCCGGCCAGCCCCAAGAGGCGCAGACTGTCAGAGCCGCCGCCGCTGGAAAAGCCCGGGCCGTCCGCGCTTGACCGCGCGTTGGCAGCGCACAAGCTGCCGCTGTCGCTGCCCGGCCACCCCAGGAGCTTCGCGCCGTCGGTGGTGCATGTGAGCGGCGCGCAGCCCTTGCACTTCAAGTGTCTGATCTGTCTCCAACAGCTAACCTTTAGCGCAGAAGACCTCGTGGCAGGGCCCAAGGCGCACTGCCCCGGCTGGTCGCTGCTGCGTTGCCAGCTGGGCAGCTGGTCGGACTTCGAGTTCGAGGAAGTCAGGTACAGCCAAGACAATTGGCAAGTCAGGGGCACGTGCCGCCTGTGCAGCGCCGACTGTGGCTGGCAAACAGTAGACGCCTTCCGGGGGTGCACGTACTCTGCGCACTGCGGCGGCGATGCAGGCAAGCTGCGCGCCGCGCTGCACGCAGAATGGCAGAAAGCCACGGCACACAGCGGCCAGGGTTTCCCGCCCGCGGTGGAGTGGCGAAGCACGCCGCCGTTCGAGAACGGGTTGCGGCTGTGGTGCCACGTGTGCAATAGCGACTGGGGGCCGTCGCCGGCGGAACTGTTGCAAGCCAACGGCAGGCACTGCGAGGAAGAGTGGTCCCTGCAGCGCTGCCGGGGCGCGAAGGCGTGGCCGTACGTCGAGTTTCTGCAAGGGCCGCAGAAGCAGTGGCCCTCGGCGCCGGACCACACGGTGTCGTTCCGCTGCACCGTGTGCGGTGTGCGGCAAAAAGCGTACGTGGGGTCCTTCCGGGGCTGCCCCCTGTGCGGCGGCGTGTGGGCGCGGGCGCTGGTGCGCCTGGAGGCGGCGCTGGGCTCAACGTTGCCGCCCGCGCGCGCGCTGGCGCCCGACGAGTACGCAGTGAAATGTGGCCCGCTCTGGCTGCGCAGTCACCAAAGTGCGGCGCCACCCGGGGCGCCACCCGGAGCACCGCTGGCGGCGCCGCAGAGCCGCGACACCGGTCTGACGCTGCTGTGCACGTGCCAATACGAATGGAAGACGACCGTGGGCGAAGTGCTGGCGCTGCTGCACAGCGGCCAGGCGCTGCTGCACAGCGGCCAGGCGCACTGCCACCAGGACGCGAAACTGTCACCTAGGCGCTGGGCAACAGCAGAGGCCACGCGCGTCGTAGAAGTGACGAACGTGCCGGGGGGCGCCTGGCTCAAGCTGCGGTGCCCGGCGGGGCACACACATGACGAGTTCTACGGTACGCCCGAGATTCGCGGCTGGCACGGCGGCGGCTGGCAGTACTGGACGTGCTGCCAGTGCAGGCTGGCGCGCGTGTTCGGCGGGGTCGACGCGGTGTTTCTGTACCAGCAACGGCCCGCGTGGAGGAGCGCCGAGGCGTGGGCCGGCCTGGCGGGCAAGCGGCTGGAGCTGGAGTGCGACCTGCCTTGCTACGCCAGCCGTCCGCCAGGTGGCGCGGCGGCTTGCCTGAACTCGCTGTTGCAGGCCGCGAACGAGGTGGTGGTCTGGTCTGGAAAGTGCGCATGCTGTCTGTCCCGGCCGACGCACGCGACGTGGAGCGCGCCAAACAACTTATGAGGCTGCTGCAGCTCGTGCGCGAGAACAGGGGCACGACGATCCGCTTCGGCAAGTACCGCGGGTTCGGCTGGCTCGCCTTGCTGCGCGACCCGGTGTACCTGGGCTGGGCCAGCCAGGCACGGAAGCCACCGCCGTGTTTTGGCGAAGCGCGCGGTCTCGCCGACTCACTGGGCTGGGCGCTGCCGCCCTTGTCGCCGCTGACGCACGGCATTCGCGGCGACGACACACGCTACAAGGCCAGGGACAAGCTGTGCCGCTGGTTACGTGAAAGAACCAAGGGCGGCCGGCTGTCGTGGGGCCCGCTGCAGGCGTCGCACGAGTTTACGAACCAGCACCGGGGCGTGCTGGGCAGCTACCCGGCGGGCGGCGCCTTGTGGCTGCCGTTGATCAAGCCCGCCGTGCTGGTGCCCTGGCGGCTCTCGGACTTTGATAACTTGGACGAGAGCCTGGGCCACGCGGCGCCCGGCGGAGTGCTCGACATCGTGGTGCTCGGGGCCCAGGGGCCATTGTTGGGCATTGTCTTGCGTTCAAAGTACAGGCCAGCGCAGCCACAGCTAGAGGCGCGCGATTTCCCCGCGGGCTTCCAGCTTTTTGAGGTTGATGTGAGCTGGATGTGCCAGCAGGGCCGCGCGCCTCCGGCACAGCTGTAGCTCTTGCAGCGCAGTCCGCCATTGCAGGCCCAGAGCTAGAAAGGGCACCGTTTTTCTTAAATGTTTGTTAAGATTTTTTTTTGAAATAACACAAAAAAACCCGGATCCCGGTCGCACCAAAGGCGCGAAATGTATCGGCTACATTTGTGGCACCGCCGGGCCAATTTCTTGGTGTTGGCCACGGACACTCGTATTCTGCCGCACATCGCAAACTAGAAAGGAGACGGGGGGGGGCCGCTTTCTTGCACTCGCTCTTACTTACTAAACACCTGTTTCCCACCTTTGGCGCGAAATTCACCGGATTATGAAACCTTGGAGACCAAAAAAAAATCTAATGGTGTGCCGCAATTTGCGGCAAAATACGAGTGTCAGTAATTTCCTGCATCTTTCACCTTTGGCGCGAAATTCACCGGAAAATGAAACCTTGGAGATTTTTTTGCAAAGGACATTTCGGCAATAACTGTTTAGCTAGAGAAAATTTTCGGGAAACATAGGCGGGCGGGGGAAAAAAATAGAAAAAAGAAATTCCCCGCCCGCCTTTTTTTCCCTAAAAATTTTCTGTCGCTACCTTCCAATTGCCAAAATGTTCTTCGCGAAAAAAAAAATTTCTATGGTGTGCGCAATTTGCGGCAGAATACGAGTGTCCGTAACTTCCGGCATCTTTCACCTTTGGCGCGAAATTCACCGGAAAATGAAACCTTGTAGATTTTTTTGCAGAGGACATTTCGGCAATAACTGTTTAGCTAGAGAAAAAATTTCGGGAAAGATAGGCGGGCGGGAAAAAAAAATAGACAAAAAGAAATTCCCCGCCCGCCTTTTTTTCCCTAAAAATTTTCTGTCGCTACCTTCCAATTGCCGAAATGTTCTTCGCGAAAAAAAATTTTCTATGGTGTGCCACAATTTGCGCGCTGAAGACAGACAGTTGCACGCACACAAAAGAAGAGAGAGTCTTGAAAGGGGCACTTGTGTCTAATCGCTGTCGTCCTCTAGCCTGCAGTCGCAGTATGGACATCTAGTAGTTGAACCCTGGATCGTACATTCCGCTAGTCCGTCTGTGATCGTCGTGAGCAGCGATGAGTGCTCGTGCTGTGTTTGCATTTGGGACCCCTCGCAGTCGTGCGGCTTGGCCTGGCAAAGAGCGGAACAAAACTTCTTTTCGCAGCAAGGGTTACACCTTAAGTCCACAGGGTTGCCACATTGCGTAGCGTCACAGGTGTAGCTTGCCATAGTACTTTTTTTAAATAAAAAAAGGGCCCGGGGGAGGAGGGTAAGTGTGCGACAAGGACTGGCGCAATCTTACGGGTGGAAAGGGGGGGGGGGCGGGGACAGGCCGGCCCCCCCCACCTCTTCCCTTTTTCTTGCTTGTGTTGGGCCACGCAAAAAAAAAGATATAACCATTTCCCCCACGCCGCCCCCCCCCCCCCTCTGAATGAAACCTGCAGACATTTTTTTCGACAGCCCCCGTCCTTTCCGTTCGAACAAATTGAAGGAGTTTTGGTTTTCTGCAAATGTCGTTCCTGCAGGAGCCTAGCAACACCAAGTACAGCTTTGAACCCCGCACGCTGGCGCCGATCGTGGTCGCGACGCAGAGCAGTGCTCACGGCTTGATCGCGGCCGACACCACGTGGGAGGAGCTCCTGGACCCGCGCCTGCACCTGCAGAGCTCGGGCACGTACCGCGCCGCCTGCATCAAACACCTGGGCCTGAACGCGCTCAAGCACGCCACCAGCTACTGGAGCACGGCGCGCCAGCGGTACGTGCACTTTCTGGACCTGCCGCAGTACCCCGCCACGGGCTTGTACGCGCATTGCCAATACCACAACGGCCGCCACGCCAGCTTCGTAGCCTAAAGGCCTGTTTTGGTCATTTTTTTTTTAATTAAAAAAACAAAAAAGGAAGCCTACTGTTTTTTTTCTTCTTGTTTTTCTCCCGCGATAGTTGACACCTCCTGTTTACCCCGCCCGTACGAGCATGGCAGTCAAAAGTGCCAGTCCAAGGGCCGAGGCGACGCCGCCCGCTATTGCTAGGCGGATCGTTTGCTGCCGATCGTCCCCGAACACGCGCGCGAACTTGGTGCGCGCGCAACACTTGCGTGCGCAAGCGGACACGCCCGCGCCCGTAAACATGGCAACCGCGGCCGCGAGCGAAGAGCACATCAGAGCGGCCGCGAACGCGCCCGCAAGAAGTCGCCGGTTGCAGCGGCAGTGGCTGGAATCGTCCTGGCAGGCCCCGAACCAGAAGACGGTCGCTTCGTTGCCGAGGCAGGGCGAGTAGACAAGTGTCTCAATCGCCGCCGGCGGGGGCAACAGGTACAGGCAGTAGTCGGTGCTGATGTTGAGGAAGGCGGCCAGCTCCCACGGGGGCACCCCCGGGTCGACGGCCCAGCGCAAATTCAGTGCCGTCTGCAGCCTGACCACGACGGCTTTTGACATTTTTGTAATGCTAGTCGACAGCGCCTGCAGCTGGTCGAGATTTTCGTTGACGCTGGCCAGCATGCCTGCGCTCGAGTTGTACAGGTCGGTCAATTTTCTTTGTTTGGCCCTGCCTGCTTGTATGTCCGCCATCAACAAGTTGTAGCGGGCCAGCGCCTCCTGGTAGACCTTGGCAAACTCTGCCCTGGCCTTGGCGGCGTAATCTTCGATGTCGTGCTGCAGCGCATCGGAACGATTGGCCAGGTCGTCCAGAAAGTTCTGCGTGTTGCCCCCAATGGCGCGGCCGGTCGAGAAGGACTGCATCGACTCCCTGGCCGCCTGCTCGACCTGTTCCGCGAGGCCCACGGTGGACGCCGAGAGCTGCGACACCGTCTCGCCCAGCCGGCGGTACAGGGGCAGCAGCTCGCTCTGCTGCTGCAGGCGCAGCTGCACCGCGTTGTCCCTGACTGCCTCGAGGCTGGGCAGCTGGCACTGCGTGATGCGGTCGGACAGGCAAAGGGTTTTCGGGGATGTCGGGCAGGCCACGGTCACGTTAAGCGCGCCCGACAGGGCCGTGACGTCGACGACGGAAGTTTGGTACTGGGTCAGGCCCCGCAACAAGGTAGCGAACACCAGCAGCCCGTTGACATGCACGCGCAGCTCGCAGCCGGCGCCAACGCTGGCGGGATCTACCGTGGTGTACGCGAAGCGCACCTCGCGCTGCTGCGTGCCGCCGATGGGCTGCTTGAGTTCCAGTTGTTGCGGGCAGAAGCGGAGGCCCCCGAGCCCCTGCGACGACACCGTGCTGTTCAGGGCGAACGGCACCCGCAGCAGGATCTCCAGCTCCCAGCGCTTGGGGTAGAAGCGGACGGCGCCGCTATTGCGCAGCCAGTGCACGTAGTACTTCTCCAGGATCGCGCACAGCCCGCCTGCAATTGTGGTCCTCGTGCGCTGGCAGCGCCGGTCGCGCAGGCGCAGCCCCGTGCCTATTGGGTCCAGCGCGGCCAGCCACTCGTAGCGGCCGCGGTCGGCCTCGGACGCGTTCTGAAGCAGTTGCAGCTGTTGCAGCACGTCTTCCGGAGAGTCCCCGCGCTCGACGTCGAGCGGCGCCAGGAAGTGGCCCAGGCACACGTCCGCGGCGCGCGGGTCAAAGACGCCCTGCGCGTACGGGTTGCGCGCGCCGTCCAGGAATCTGGCCATGCCGTCCTCGCGCAGGGGCAGGCGCACGAGCCCGCCCCACTGCGACAGGTACTGCTGCCGCTGCTCGGGGGCGAGCCCCGCGTACCAGTCGCTCTTGGCCAGCCAGCCGGCGGAGCGGGCACCGGGCGGTGCGGGCTCGAACAAGTACAGCGGCGTGTGCGCGCGGGCCGCCAGCCACTGCATGGGCTTCAGCAGCGCCTGCGGCACGTCGTGCACGTACGCCTGCAAGCCTTCGAGCGCGCCGCTGTAGCTGGCGGAGCCGAACGGGTGCGAAATGTTGGCGCCGCCCCCCCCGCCCCCCCGCCGGAGGACGACGATGACGCGTTGATGGCGCGGTAGGCCCGGACCAGCCCGCTGGCGGCGTCCACCGCGGTTGCGCGCACCGGGCACGGCTGGTCCAGGCAGTACGGGTAACCGGCGAAGTAGAGCTGGGCGGGCAGCAGGCGCTCGTGCACGTTGACCTAGCTGGTTGTCTCGACCGTGCCGTTCGCGGTTGGTTCAATGGCCGCCGAACATTCTGTCCGGCGGTCGCCGAGCAACCACAACTCGCTGAGGTCGGCCGACGCCAGCGCGGCCGACGCCTCGTCCTCCTGCAGCTGCAGCTGCGGCGCGTTCGAGACGCCGGCGCCCGCCAAGTTGAGCGTCACGCGCCCGCGCGACGCCTTCGGCCCGTACGTCAGGTCCCGGCGGCCGCGCCTCGTCGACGTCACGGTCGGCGACGGCAGCTCGCCCTGCGCCAGCCCCCTGAGCTGCGCGGCCTGGCGGCGCATGACGGGCACGCTCGTCAGCAGGTCGTCCCAGAACAACAGCGCGGGGTGGAACGTCAGCGACAGCTCTGCCTCCGACGCGTTCGGCACAACCGCAGCGCCCGCGCGCTGCGCGAGGCGCCACGCGCCCAGCGCCGAGCCGTCGGTCTTGGCCAGCAGGACCGCGTAGTCACCGGGGCTCACGGCGCAGCTGCTACCGAGCTGCGCCTCCAGAACTGCGGCCTCGGCCGAGCTGGCGTTGATATTTGCCAGCAGCCGCTGCAGGAACGGCCACGTCAAATGCCTCACGACGAGCCTGTTGCGCGCGTTGGCACACACCGAGTTCAGGGCGCGGCTGTTGTTGCAGGCCGCGTCCAGCGCGGTTAGGAGGTCGGTTGTCAGGTTGCCCCAGGCCCCAACCGATGGGCGCGGCTGGCCGCAGTACCCGTATTTGACCCAGTCCCACTGCGCGCCGTCCGCATTGCCCGGGCGGCAGAACTCGCCGCGCAGGACTCCCGTTACGGCCTCCAGGCCGCTCTCGTTGCCCCTGGTGCACTCGGCCCAGCCGGTCGGCGCCAGCCACGCGGGCGTGGCGGCGGGCGTCGGCACGGTGTAATTGGTGAGCCCCAATAGCGAGGCGGACGCGAGCGCAGTGGCGCCCAGCCAGCTCAGGCGCGTGTCCTCCGAGGTCGAGACCTCGACCCGGCGCTGCAGCACGCAGGTGCAACCGCGGTCGGTGCAGCCCCGCGGGCCGAGCAGCAGCGCGGTCTGCAGCAACGAGTCGTACTGCTGGTTCTCGAATGACAGCGGCACGAGGTTGCACTCGAGCCACAGCGAACGCCTCTCCAGCAGCACGGGCGCGGCGCTTTGGTAGCACGGGCCGCGCCCCGGCCTAGCAAATGGCGGAACCGGGCGAATTGAGACCCAGGCGCTGCCCCTGACGGGGAACCAGTCGGGCGCGCCGGTAGTAGAGTTGAACAGCGCCAGTGGCTGCCGGCCGCCGTCGGTCAGCAGCGGCGACCAGCCCTGTTCTATTGAGTCCTGCAGGGCACTGAACAGGCCGCGCACCAGCGACGCCTTGGAGTCGGCGCGCGTGTGGATCAGCTCCAGCACCCGGGCCAGGCTGCCCCACACGGCCGACGCGCTCACCGCCTTCTCCAGCAGCGCCTGCATGAACAGCCGGTTGCGCTCCGTGATGAATTCCGCGCCGTCGGCGCACGACTGCAGCGCGTTGAACTGGCCTTCCACATTTGTAATCGCCCGCCTCACGGCCCCGTTCGCGTTCAGCACCTGCTGCGTCGTGTTCTCCACCAAGCCCACGTGGCGCCGCAGAATCTCGTTGTAAAAGTCCGCCGTTTTTTTCAACTGCTCCTCCAGCGCCGACACCGCGGTGTCTACGTTGCCGAGCAGGCCCTGCACCTTGTCCCTGGCCGAGCCGATCTGCGCATTAGTCGCCTGGTACGAATCCACCATCGAGTTCCATTGATCGCTGAATTCCGTGGACGCCTTGAACTGGTCCAGCTCGCGCGTGTACATGTTGCGCAGGTACAACAGCTCCGTCGTATACGCGTTGGCAAGTTTCAGGTCAAGTTCATACTTGATGTTCTGCACCTCGTTTTCGGCGCAGGTCTTGAGGTCCAGGCACTTGAAAGACACGGCCGTGAGCGAGCTGGCCAGGCAGTCGGCGAGCACCGTGGCGGTGTCGGTCTCCGCGCTTTCGTCGGTCGCCTTGGTCAGGTTGATGGTCTTGACCGCGTCCAGGCTCAGCTGCTTGAGCTCTTTCCACGCGCTAGAGAATTCGGTGCACACGGTTTGGATTTCGTTAAGCGTCAGATTGCTTGCGATTGCCTGTAGCAGCGCACGACGGCGATGCGTGCCGTTGGTGTCCTGCTGCTTCAGTATGTTCAGCGCGTTCCCCAACCGATCGGCGGTGGCGTTGGGATTGGTTTCGTGCGGCGCCGGCGGCGTGCCGGGGTCCTGCAGCGACTTGATATTGCTCGAATTGGTTTTGTTTGACAGGGGGTCCCACGTCTGATTCAAGAAGTCCGTGACAGTGCGCGCCAGCATCCCCCCGTCCACGTCGTCCGTCAGTGACACGCTCGCCGTGACGGTGCGTGTCCACGACGGAGCGAACCCTATGAGTTCTAATTCGTTGTACTCCACAAAGGGGGCGGAAACTGCTAAGGGCACTTGAAACTCTTGTCCATTGTCGGTGAAGGTGACTAAAGATCTACAGATCGAGTCGACACAACCACGCGATTCAACGACGACGCGGACTTGGGACCCTGACCCCAGGGGAATCACAGAAAGAACCCTTGCAAAGGCAGTGGAATCGCCCCAGACCGCACCGAACGCAACCGCGGCATGTAGTAGCAGCGGCAGCATGTGAATACAGAGAGAGGAGGGAAAAGAGTGGAAAGAAACTAACTTGAATTCCCCTTTGCTCTCTCTCTCTCTCTCTTTGTTATTCCTTCTCTGGCACACGCCCGCCAAAGCTAGAGCAAAAGGAAATATGCGTGCCCCCCCAAGCAAAAGGAGCGGGGGGGGGGCAGAGAGGGGAAAGGGGAGAGTGCGGAGGACCCGCGTGGTCCTGACCTTTCGGCTTTCCTTTTTCCTCCGACCCTCTTGCCGCACATTTCCCCCTGCCATTTGCCAAAAAAAGTTGCTCTCAGAGCGAGCGTCGGCGGGCGGGGGAGTAGAACCTGTCTGTACTGGCGGCCCCCCCTCGTCCTGAGCAATTTTTTCTTCTCAAGATGCGGTGAATTTCGCGGCAAAGCGCACAGGAGCCGATAATGGGGCATTTGCCTTTTTTGCCGGGATTTGCGGCGCGCCCAGAAAATAAAAGCTGGCGGAGGACACAATTAGCAAAATTTTTTTGGGAAGCAAGGGCGGGCGGGGAGAAAAAGATATCAGTGCAATTTTTTTCCCGCCCGCTTTTGTTTCCCTAAAATTTTCCTAATTGTGTCCTCTGCAAAAATTTCTTTCTCAAGATGCGGTGAATTTCGCGGCAAAGTGTACAGGCGCCGCTAAACGGGCATCTGCCTTTCTGCCGGGATTTGCGGCGCGCCCAGAAAATAAAAGCTGGCGAAGGACATTTCGTCAACTGAAAATTAGCTCCAGCAAGATTTTTCGGGAAAGGCCAGCGGGCGGGGAAAAACCTTCACAGTGCAGGTTTTTCCCCGCCCGCCTTTGTTTCCCCAAAATTTTGCTAGTGCAATTTTGCCAGTGCCAAAATGTCCTCTGCATTTTTTTCTTTCTCGTGATGCGGTGAATTTTACTGCAAATGTACAGGCGCCGCTAATGGGGCATCTGCCTTTCTGCCGCAATTTGCGGCGCGCCCAGAAAATAAAAGCTGGCGGAGGACATAATTAGCTCTAGCAAAATTTTTTGGGGAAGCAAGGGCGGGCGGGGGGAAAAACCTTCACGGTGCAAATTTTCCCCGCCCGCTTTTGTTTCCCCAAAAATCTTGCTAGTGCTAATTGTGTCCTCTGCAAAAAGTTTCTTTCTCGAGATACGGTGAATTTCGCGGCAAGTGTACAGGCGCCGATAATCTTGCCGAAATTTGCGGCACGCCAGGAAAAAAATATTCTTTTTGGGGCAAGATCTCCCCGTGCCTGCGACTGTGTTTTGCCGTCACCCGCCCCGCCCCCCAAATTTCTCTCTTTCCCGATCTCTCACCCCCGCCCTACCTGGTTTCTCCCCCCCCCCCCCTCTCTCTCTCTCTTGCTTACACACTCGCACCGCGGGTGCTAGGTTGCACCACCTGGCCGCAAACTGGTTCATCCTCAGTCCTTCCTTATTTAAAAAAGACAAACAGGCACCCAAGACAGCCGCAAAACCAAACGTAGCCGGGCACTCAGAAATGAGCGAACTAAGTTTTGTTCTCGCGCTCAAGACGGGGTCGGCTGGCTGTTACGGCAGGCTCTGGTGCCAGCTCAGGCAGGCCAATTACGCCGGCCAGCTGCTGCTAAAAGTTCTCGAGACTACAGCCAACAAATGGGAAATACAAGCCAGAGCGGACCCCGGGCGCCCCGTGGCGGTCAGCCTTTTCGGCCTGGTGCCGCTGTCGGCCGACGGGCACCAGGGCATCACGTGCATAGACCGAACGCTGGTGTGGGCGGATAATAAGGGGTCCGGGGCCGGGGCGTTCAGTATCGAGGGCCTCGAGTGGGCCGCAGACGACAGACAGCAAGAGTTGGCAACGCAAACCAGGACCGAGCTTAAGACGTTGCTAGAACAGTTGTCGACCGAATTTAATGGGTGTGTCATGGATTCGAACGTACCCTTTGCCCAGACCACCGGCAGGATTAGGCACCTGGACTACTTTCGCGAGAGCTTGTTCGGGGGCTGCAGGATGCCGGGGGCAGTGGAAATGCGGCTGCTGCAGAGGCAGGTGAGAACCGCGTACAAGGGGCCCACGCCTAAAGAACTGCAGCAGGCCGCGGACGCTTGCACCCGGGCTACAACCGTAGACGGGAAGTGGCTGGCCGCCGTTAGCAACGAGGCGCTGTGCCACTGGGCGTACCACTGCGCCTGGGCCCTGCAGCGCCTAGGTCTGACAGAGGGGCTGGTGTGGCAACACGGGGACCTGCAAGGGAGGGTCGCACAGGAGTGGCTAGGCGAGGCCCGCCAAGCCCACGTGCGTTTGAGCAAGCCCTTGCAAAGGCTGCTGGCGCTGGGCGGCGAGGTTCTGGCAGAAATGCTGGGCTTCTTGAGCCGGGCGCAGTGGTACCTGGAGGACAGGCTGGACGTGTGCGGCCGGGGCGGAGCGCGCGGCAAGCACGACTTCCGTTTGCGCGACCAGGTGCTGCACACGCTGGACCTGCCGGGCGAGCTGGCGGCCCAGCGCGCCGACGACTACGAGAGCCTGTCGCTGAGCTGCTAC
Source organism: Paulinella micropora (assembly GCA_019918135.1). Classification (NCBI taxonomy): domain Eukaryota; phylum Cercozoa; class Imbricatea; order Euglyphida; family Paulinellidae; genus Paulinella; species Paulinella micropora. The sequence goes on along the minus strand of WBZZ01006421.1, from coordinate 9,570 downwards.
CTCCAGTCCGAGAGTTTCCTGTGCTGGTGCGAGTCCATTTGGAAATATGTACAATTTTTGCCGCCGCTGCTAGCGCTGGTAGTGACGTGCGCGCTCAAGTTCTACCGAACAACCCTGGTAGTAGGCAGCGTAGCCTTCGGTGTGGGCGCCGGCGACCCCGTCGCCCAGCAGGAGGTGCCCGTGGCAGAGGCGCGCGAGTTCGAGGCGGCCAGGCGGGGGGCCCAGATCTTGAACGAAACAGCCCTGCCCTGGGACGACGCCAGGATCCAGTGCCACGTGTTCTGCCTGTTGGTACCGTCGGCCTGGCTCCGGGCGCGAAGGGCGCAGCAGCCGCCGGGCCAGACAGTCGGACAGGCCAGAGAAGCACTGCTGCGGGCCAGCCGCCAGAGCCTGCCGTTGCTCCCCGTAGACTGCACGGTGATTACGCTGGCGAACCAAAACCTGTTGGCCGGCGGCGGCGTGCAGCCCCTGCTGAGAAAACACTTCTTGTACCGACCGCACTGGGCGGACGTGCAATCGCCTGCACCCGTGCACACGCGCCAGAGCCCGTACAACACGCAGAGCGCGCGGGGCTACCGGGACGTGTCCTTCTTGTTCTGCCCCCAAGACGACTCCTCCGGACAGTTTGCGGTGCGGGCCGGGGGTTACCCGGGCTCCGACGAGCTCATGAGCGTCGGTGCCCCGATGTGCTGCCTGCTGGACAGCCACCGGTCGAGCCGGGAATGTGGCGGCGCCCGGAACTGCGGCAGCGTCGTCGACCTGCTGCCGGCCAGGCAGGACGTTTGTGACGGTGTGGCGCGGGCTTGCGCGCTTTTGCAGGCGGTGGTGCCGCCGCCCCTGCTGCCCGTGCCCCTAACGAGCGGCCAATGCCAAGAGAATTACCGCAAGATTATCACGGAAGCAGGATACTGGGGCGACAAGAGAAGCCGCTCTCCCTGGTACGCGGTCTGGCCCAGCAGCTGCTTTACGCAGGAACCACAGGATGGGGCAGTGTCGGTGCAGCTAGCAGAAGGGTTTGCTGTTTGGTATAAACAAGGCCCCACGAGCGCCGAAACGTGACGACGCGCGAGCGTACAAAAAAAAAGAAGATTCGGAATTTTTTTTTTTAAAAATGATCAAAGTAGCCACCCTTTTGTTCCGGGTTTGCTTGAACTCACGTTACAGGTAGACCTTTTTTTTAATGGCAGTGAATTGTGTGAGGGGGGGGGGGCCGACGCTGCCGGGCTTTCTTTTACTAGCAGCAGCCTAGGCCCGCCTTCACGCTGTTGCTGGTGTCGACGACGCTGACCGTTTCTTTCTCTGCTCTCCTGTGGCTGATCTCGGCCGCCTGCACCAAGAACGGCCGGATCTTAGCCATCAATTCTTCTTGCGAGTCTGTTTCTGCGCTAGTATGCAGGATCCGCCCCTCGAATTGCTGCCTCAAGTCACTGTTGCCGTGCAGTTCGTCCTCTGCGCCATCGTACCCCCGATCGCGCTGGCAGCCGACCAGTACGAACAGGATGTCCTCGTTCTTGTCTTTCGAAGAAGTGTTAAACTTCAGTACCTCCTGGTAGAAATTTTCTTTTTCTAAGCTGCAGCACACCAGGGCCATGTGCGCGCCGCGCATGTAATTCGAAATCATGGAGTCAAAACGCTCTTGCCCGGCCGTATCCCAGACCCAGATCTGGTGCAGTTGGTTATCGAGCTCTATGGCGGGCAAGATCTTGAAATCCAGACCAACCGTGGCGGGGGTGTGGCATTCGCTAGGGGGCCTGTTATCCGCAAGCTTCTGCAAGAGGGAGGACTTGCCTGCTCTCGAAGATCCCAGCATGACTACTTTGAGGTATTTGCCGGTCGCGACCCTTCTTTGCATACCCTTGTCCTGTTTTGCTGCCTTTTTTTGGGGGGGGACTGTGAGGTCTGCCTTGGGGTTTGCCAAGGAGAAGAATTGTTTTTTTTTTTAAACCAAGAAAAAAAAGCCAAGCACGCACAAAGAAGGGAGGGTAAAGAATGGGGGGCGGCCGGCGGGGAGGGCTTCGTTTTTTTTTCGGGTTTGAACTAACTTTGCTGTCTAGTACTCGGAAGGGACCGCGGGCGGGGGGAAGAGAGGGAAAGAGGGTTAGGTACGGGGGGAAGGCAAGGCGCGCGGGAAGGGGGGGCAAGGGGCGCGAGGCCCGGGGGCGAGGGAAAGAGGGCAGGGGGGGAGCGAGTGCAGCAGGACAAGCAAAAAAAGAAAACGGCTCGTTTAGATCTCAAATTCAAGGGCGGGGGAAAAAGCAAAAGGAGGTTTTAAAGAAAGAAAAAGAGCTCCGGAAGCGCAGAGATTTCAGGCTTTTTTCTTGGCCCCTCCCCTCCATTGGCTCTCCCCCGCGCTTCCTTGCACTTTGTGAGAGCCTGGTAACCCCCCCCCCCCTACTCCTTTTCTTTCTGTTGTTACTGCGTGCGCCCGCTGGTTGCGCACTTTTGCACCGATATGGACGGAAGCAGAGTAAAGTACGGGGTGCTGAACCCCGAAGAAGAAGAATATGGCGCAGTGGCTATCAGTGCCTTGGCGCAGACGAGGGCCGACAGCATGAAGCGCGACCGGCCCGCTGGGTACCAGGGCGAGCCAGTCATCCAACTGCGCCCGTGCGACCTGTTGGTGGCCAAGAACGCGGCCATTTTGCGATCGAGAACTAGCTTCATCAACGTGACGAATTGTGTCACCAACTGGCCAATCTATGTGCCGAAGAAAGATGAAAGGGAGGTAAAAGCCAAGGGCAAACCGAAAGGTACGAAAAAGGACGACGAAGCAACGGAGCTCACCGAGTGGACCTTTCTGGGCATCTGCGGCGAGGACAGCGAGCCCGGCGGGCGGCCGTCCAAGCCCCTGCGGGTGCAGGTGCAGGGTGTGTCGGACGTGTTCCTGCCGCGCTACGGCACGGGGCAACAGTGGGCGCACAACGACATGCTCTTGTTCACTAGGCTGCCTACCCAGCAGGAACATTGCGGCAAGATCGACATACAAGGGCAGGACTCGCGCACTCGATTCTTGATCGAGGCGCGCAGCTTGCTGACGGCCTCGCAACAACGTGATTTCCTCAAGGAGTACGAAGACGCAGAGTTGGAAGGCAAAAATGCGACTCAGCTGCAACAGCTCATCTTGAACCTAGTCGACCGGAGGCTGGAGCTGGCCATGACAACCGAACTCAACGAGCAGTTCGTGGGTCTCAGCGTGCGCTCCGCTCAGTTTGGACAAATGGGCCGTGTCTACATTCAGTAAAAACAAATTTGGAACGCCGAGACTACAAACCTCTCGCCGGCGCTCGCCGTTGTTTCAAAAAAAAGATTTTTAGCAAAAAAAAGAAAACAAATGTTGAAAGAAAAAAGCTTTTGTTTTAATTTAACAAGAAACGGACGGGTGTTTTTTTTGGCCGTTATTTCGCCACCAACTTCCGCCCGGGTTTTTCTTCTGCGTTATGCCTGGCCCAGAGACCACCGCGCAAATGCCGTGCGACCCAAGCTCGACAGATCGGCCACTTGCTCAATGTCAATTGCCTTGGCAATCTGGTGTTTGTCTGCCTGGATGCTGGCTGAGTCGTTGCTGACACCTTCCACCCAGCAGCTCAGGTCGAAGAGCAAACGTTGCCTGTACCACTGCGCCCAGCCGCCGGTCAAGGAATTGTACTCGTCTGTTGACACGTTTTGGACCGAGAATTTGTCGTTGTGGTCGGACAGCAGAAGCAAATAACGGTCGTTTTGCAGCTCGGCCGCTGCAACCAGGGAGCCCCGGCCTCGTAGGGGCAGCCAGTACTGGCAATGGTTGAATACCGCGTGCACCGCGGCCCCTGCATTCTTTTGGGCCACCAGGCACGCCGCCGTGGAGACGGCGGTCTGCAGGAGGCCGCGCCGTTTCCCCAGAGCGGGCAGCGCGTAGCACACCAGCAGCCCTACGCGGTAGGACGCGAACAACTCTGCTGTCGTCAGCAAGGCCCGTGACACTTTCGGGTGTGCTTGTTGGAATTCAGCGTACGAGGCCGAGGCGGCTATGGTCGGGTGGGCTAGGCACAGCGCCGAATAAGCGTTAGCGCCGCCCTGGAGGCGTGTAAGGGGGTGCCTGCCGTTCCAAGTATCAGTACCAGCGCAGGAGCTGTGCATCCTCTTGACCTGTGTAGTTACATCGAGCGGTGTGTACATAACCTTGAACATGTCGCTTTGTGCCGTGCTGGGCTGCGTAGAGGCAAACAAGGCTGCCTGTGTACAAGGGCTATACACGCACAGCTCGTAATCCGGGCCTGGCTTCAAGATTTTGAACAAGAAATCCGCCTCATAATGCCGATCGACCTGGCTGCCAGTAGAAAGGGACGCGGCGAACAGGCTCAGCGCGCAATATTCTTGACAGGAGGTTATGGCCGCTTGGGACAGGTCGCAGCCCGCAGGAAACGAGGCCAGAGTACGGTGAAATGCCTCTGTAAGCTCAGAGGATGGCCCGGGTGCGCCTGTTGTGTCGGGCCTCTGTTTCGCTTCTCCTCCCTCTTCTTCTTCGTCCAGATTGTTCTGCGCAAACGTCACGACTCGCAGGTTCACTTTGTCTTGCAGGAAGTTCTCGCAGGTATGCGCGGCTAGCTCCGCAATCAGCCTGGCAGCTGACAACTTTTTTCTTGCCGTGCAGATTTGCTCGAATTCGTCGTGCGCTTTTGTGGGGTTCATTGCTTTGACTTCCCTTTCGCTTGCGGGCGCGAATTCGCCTTTTTTGATCAGCGACCCGGTGGGACAGTTCAGCAAGAAGTAGCAAAAGAGCGACGCCCTCCGCATAGTGTAGAGAAAAGCACTATTGCCTTCCGCATGGCTTTTCTCAGGCAGGCCAAAGATAATTTTTGAGCTAGCTGTGGTTTTATAATCTTCGTAATATTCGGTCTTCTTCGGGTTGGAGAATCGACAGAAGTACCCATAAAGGTTGCCAGTGGTATTCGTGTCAGAGAGATTTAGGTAGTATTGCCTGAACTTGTCCAGGCTGGTTTGCCTGAATTCTGCTTCTGGGTTCCAACCAGAGGCACGAAGGTAATTTTTGATGAAGGTGTTGAGCACTTTACAGCACGCTGCTGGGTTATCCCAACGATCTTTCAAACTTTTAGCAAGGGCTTTGTAGGTCAGGACCATGGCTGCAATTACTCTGCCCCACTCACGGTCTGTGTCAAAGCTTCTGCCGTCGTATTTGGTGAGGTAGTCACCCATTTTCCACCATTTAGGAAGCGGGCATGTAACGTACAGCAAAGGCGGACAAGGCGTTCGAATAAGAGAGCATTCAAACTCAGGCTTGCTTGTGCTCGTGTCGTATTTGACAACCGTTGCTAGATTGATCAGGTCTTCTTTTTTGTGTTGTCCCTGACGTAACTCTGCGATGGACAGCAAAGTGAGCAAAGCTTTGTTGAGTGTGTCTCCAATCGTCACTTCAGGTTGTTTCCCATCTCCCGGAGCAGACATCTAGAGACCAAGATCACAGCCTGCCCGCACGTGCGATTTGAACCTCTATAAAGCCAAAGAACAAGAGTATTAAAAGAAACAAAGGCCGCCAAAAAGAAAACGATGACTCTTTTCTTTCCTTTCTTTCCGACCCCCCTCCCCCCTCCTCTCCCTCTCTCCCAGAAAGGAAAAGCAAAGGGCAACCGTTACTAGCACATTCTCCACCATAAGTCCCCCCCCTCCCTCGCTCCCTTTTTATCACCGTTTCCTTTCTCGGCCTCCCCCCCCCTCCCAGACCTCCCTCCACCCATCCCCCTTTTTTCGTGGCGGTCCTGTTCGGTTTTTTTGTATCTGTGTGTTATTATTACGTGCATAGTAAAAGAGTGATGAAGGACTAGTCTGGGTGGAAAGATAGTCTTGTGGTGGTGCTTCTTACTCCATAAATGGTTGGAGAGTCCTTGCGGTCGGATCACTTCCAGCATAAGGCATTCTGCATGGTCGCCTATGAGTCTCTGTACAGAGAAGGTAAGGGAGCCGCATCTCCTGCAGGGGCTGGCAGACGTGAAGTGGTAGGAGGTGCGCCATCTGCTGAGAAACTCAGTGATAGATAGGGGATGGGTCTCCTTCGTCTATGAACAGGGTGATAGGCAATCCCCATGATACCAATCGAGTCGTCTCAGGGCAAGAGTCACACGAAGTCGATTTTAACGATGTCGGGAAGCCAGCGGTGGACGGACACTGTTGCAGGTCGGAGCTGCGTACAGGTGCCCCGGAGGAGACGAAGGATCCCACGCAGAGCCAATCCCGCGTCGCCGGCCTTACCTGGCTTCAGATTGGGGTCAAGAAGCTGGAGCATCCTGGCTTGTGTGATCCACGAAATCGATACCGGTTGTAAGGGGGTGAATTCATTCGCAGGCGGTGGTCGTAAGGCTCCTATCGTATTTATTATATATTGGGTCAGGTTGGTGCGGCTGTCGATCGTAGTCCTCGGCGGCCGGGCCATCAACCAGTTCCAGAGGTAGGAGCTCAGTTTCGGGAACGATGCTAATAACTGTAAGGCGCTTATTATATAACAGTATTTATTTTTCGGATTCTGTATGCCCCGGTATGGTACCCGGTTCTTAATCGGTTGCTTACCATCTTTTACGGCCGGTTGACGCTTTCCGGTAGCAGGTAACTTAATACATGAATAGGAGTCTTCGTCTTTGATAGTCGGGTCCTCCAGCCTCCTGAATACCTGGCGTCTGGTAGGGCAAAGTGGGGACCCCTCGCGTAAGGCTCTCGCAGTCGTGGGTCGCTCGTCGCGATCTTGCTCAGGGGCAGCGACAGAGGACATGCGTTGGTGTACGAGTTGCCGGGCCTGATGGGCGATTCGGATCCCTTGCGAGTTTAATGTCATCGCGCCTCCCCCTCCAGCGGAGGGGGCGCAGGTTCCTGTAGGGAGGGGGTTCCGGGGAGTCGCTTTGTCGTTCCCTTCCAATTCAGCCGCATATTTGACGGGACCCGTTCTTGGTGAGCTCTGCTCGTGGTCGGAAAATCCCGTCACATGGAAGGTGGGCTGCTCGCCATCCTTCTTCGGGGTAACTGACTTGTCCGGGCGGAGGTAAGTTCGGTCTTTCCGCTGCTTCTCCTTCGCTCCCGCCTTGCCTTTTTCCGATCCCTTCTTGGTTGTCATGTCCATCTCCTGACCAGTGGCCTGCTCCTCCTCCTGGCCACTGAAGGGGGGGGGGGGGTTCTGGTGCGGTGCGTCCGTGCGTACCGTGGTCCAGTCAAGCCGTGGACGGAGTTTCCCAGGAAGCCGTTGGTGACGGAGGATGATCCTGGCTGGTTGACGGGCAGGGCGAGGAAGGCGGTTCTGGTGCCGCGGGAGGAGGTTCCTTCTGGTCTCGGGGAGGGGGGGGGGCGGTTCCCTCGGGAGATGCTTTCGCATGCTTTGTCTGCCTTGCACGTCGACGTCGCTTTCTTCGGCGCTCGCTCTTGGCAATCCTCTTCATTTGAAAGCTAAGAAGGCTCGCCGCTGTCGTGCCGACGTTTTTTCCTGGTGGATAATCGTGCTCGGTTTCATCTGTAGCGCCGCCAGCCAGCCTTCTTTGATGGCTACGTGAAGTTGCTTTGGGGGGGGGGGGATCAGTGTCGTTATAACTACGAGTTTCGATCCAGTCTTTTATAGCATCCAGGGCCAGACGCCTTCGTGTGTCCCCCGCTGAGACTCGCTTAATCCATCCGACGCTCCCCCGGATGAATCTCCGTATCATACAATAGATCTGGACGTAAAGCTCAGGCGTCAAGGTCGGGAGGTCCACCGCTTGCATGAGCTCGTCTCTGGCCCATTGTCTTCCGATCTGGACTATCGTTTCCGCTCTAGGTGTCTTCCACGGGGCTAGGTTATCTGCAAGGGGGTCCACCAGCGGCTTTCCTGGACCCAGAAGTTAGGATAGGTGTTGCAGTCACACTTGTCAATGCACCACCTCCTCAGTCCAAAGGGAAAGCCAGGCCGGATATCCCCCCGAGCCACTCCTCGCGGAAACTTGGTACGTGGGTTACCCATCCCGGGGGGGGGGGGGGGCGTCCGGCGGGGATATGCCGCGGTTGCGGTCCGATGGGCTCTCCTTCCGCCGGAATTCCCAAGTTGTCGAATCCCGCGGTTCCGGCGTTCGCGATCGTAGTGCCTGTGCCACCTGGCGAGGATGGGTGCTTGTCGCCTGTGGTCGGTCGTCACTGTCAGAGCTGTTGCTTCTGCTCCTTTGGTTTGTTCCGCGGGGCGTGGTCATCGGTGCCTCGCTGCTGAGTCTTTGCCGGGCGCCAGTATCGCGGCGGCGTCGTGAAGTACGCGGCTTGTGCTTTGCCGGTGACTGTTGTTCCCTGCTGGAGCTGCTGCTGTTTTCACCCTCTCTTGTCCCACGGGATGCTGGCATCGGTGACTCTCGTCTTCGTTTTGGCGTATACGTACCACGGCGTCGCCTTGGAGATCCTGAGCTTCGCCTGTCGGGTGACGATTGGCGGAGTGGCTCTGGGGTCTTCGAGTCTGGCGGGAGTCGTTGCTGTGGTTCTAGGCTGGGGACCGTTTTCGTTTGCGGGTCTTGGAGGGGGGGCTAGCGGCTTCCTGGGTGAGTCGCTTTCCTCCGGAAGAAGTGGCACCGGGTCGGGTCTCGTGCTTCCTGGTCTTCCTTTCCCCATGGAATCGATCTCCACGGTCGCGGCTCTTGCCCCTAGTAACTACTCCCCCTACTCCGCTGTTGGTCCCATCACTTCTCTGTGGGTCGATTGGTCATCCGGCGGTTGTTAGCCCGTTGGGCAATCGAGGAACTATGTGTGGGCGATCGGGGTCTGGAGCGGCTCCGTCCGCGTGTTTGGGACCGTGCAGGGTCTTTCCGTCTTAAACTTCTTCGCTCACTGGAGGAGGATCTATCCCGTCTATGGTGGGGGGAATATCTGCTCGAGGATGTGCCAGGTGACTGTCGTCTAAGTGCGCTTCCTTCTGGCCTCGGAGTGGTCCGGCTATGTCGACTGTCGCGCTGTAGAGAGTGGTCGTCGCGTGAGATGGGACGGGTGGAAAGTAATCCCTTCTAGGCTTCTCGATCCTCAAGTGTTGAACGTTGCGCCCGCCTGGGTGGTCTGGTTCTTCTGGCCGGGCCGTTCCTTTCGGGTCTCGAACGTATGGGGCGCTCGGAAGCTAGTATTCCCTCGTCCCGTCTCTTTGCGTTGTCTAGTTGTCTCAAGACTTCTCAGGTCGGTCAGGATGGATCTTTCCGTGCTCCGTCTATTAGGTTTAAGACTTTTCTGGCTCCAGTGTGGCGATCGGGCGAGTTTGGTGTCTTCCGCTTCTCCTGACTGCAGGTGTGCTGTCGTACCTCGCTTGTCTGTGCCTTCGTCCTGTCCTTGGGTCAACCAGAGGTTCGTACCGTCCGTGTGTCCCTCTTTGGTGTCATCGGTCGGGGCCCATGCCCTGAGGAGGGTTGGGGGGGCTGTGGATCTTTTGCCGACGTTCTGCTTCTTCCTTGCTGATCTGTTGGGTCCCGACGGGGCTCGTCAGGTTCGCAGGAGAGGAAGAGGAAGGGGGAAGGAGTAGGACGAAGATGTACAAATCAAGGATGGAGTGAAAGAGGAAGGTCAAGAAGATTCTGATGGGGAGGTAGTAGTGGGGAAAGG